>APFE030446896.1:133983-144178 GCA_000404065.3 Pinus taeda
CCAGTGCAGAGGGTGCGATGCATATCACCTTCCCAGTGTAAAGGTGTGATGCATACTGAATGGCCCCTTTGTAGGGTGCGATGGTCGGGAATGGACAAATGGCAGGGACAAATTGCGAGGTGGAAGATCATGGAATCTTCCAGAAGCTTCCCCTCTGACACTTGCCTCTCTGTTTTCGACCAGGGATGAGTAAGAGATTATCAGTCTCCAAGTGGAATAAAGAACTATCAGAGAGAGGACACTAATCAAAACCCTAGAAGATGACTCATCCCGCTACAATCATCTATATATGGATCCCTCATCACAGAGATCTAGATGCTGGAATTTTGTATCTTGTAGAGAAGTGATGTTGGTTTTCTTGTGTAACTTCATAGTGTTGGGTGATTTAAGCTTTACTTGAGGTGAAGAAGGGCTTTCTTGCTGGAGGATGATGTTGGGTCAAACCTATTTGTTGTAATCCTCTTGCTTATTCTTGATATTAATAAAGCTATTCAAGTTTTCCTCCATATTCTTGAATGTTTGAATGTATATGCATTTGTATGGTTAACACATAGCTGGTCCTGTGTTACTTATGAATATAGATCTCTATTCTTCAATAGTAGTATGCTGCTTTGATTCCACAGGTGCTCTTTGAACCTGGGCAGACGAAGAAGAAGCAACAAAGACCTATCAAGAAGGAGAGGAATCAAGCAAGGAAACGAAGCGCAAGACTAAGGTTCATGTCCTTTGTTCCACTCTTATCTATTTTCATAAAGGAAAGCGAAAGTAGACTTTACTTGTTTGTTTCTAAGATAGGTACCAGTCTTAGTGGGAAGAGTAGCTCTGAGTGGACACTATTCCCGGTAACAACCACAAATTACTCCAGGATTTTCTCTCCTTTACCTCTCACACTTACATCCACTTAGAAAAAAACCTCTACATATGTGTTTATTCAAAACATACATTTTTAATATTTTAATACATGACAAGACAAAACATTTAAAACCTAGGATTGATGTTTGTACAAAAACATAATTTTATAAGATTGTAGATGCTGTAGAGTACATATATCAATTGCGGAAATAAATGTCTCGACTATAGGTTTTATAGAACTGCATTAAATGCATATTTTCTCTTAACTAGCATTTGTATGAGATGCTACAAAGGAGACACGTAAGTCAGTAGCGTATATGGAAGAAGATAATAGATGAAATAAAATGTGATATGTTATGTGATCTAACTATGGCCAAATTTGAATGAAAAATAAATATTAATGTTAAATGTAATACAACCAAACAATCTACTCAAAAAAGAGGCATGTGCAACCTCCTTCCCAAATGCTTAATCCAAGATCTTATTTTCATTAAAAATTGCATCCTGAACGAGACCTTTGTCTTTCATTACCTCAACAAAATTGAACCCTTCACCCTCATATGGTAATGGTTCCAGATCAATTTTTTGTGTGAGTATTCAAAAGCAACATTTCCATTTATACACGTCTCCATTAGCATACTCAAAGGCCTGGTTCTTTGGATAAGAATCTATGGCATCCCAAATTTCTTGTTCTGCAATCTATAAAATATTCCCATGAAATATTGTTCCCTGGCTACTTGAAAACAACCCCTCATGTTTGCAACTGGCAGTGTAAACATACATTATGCCTAAAACATTCATCAAGCTCCAATGAGAGAAGCCAAACATGTGTTTCAGATGATGAATGGACCAACTTAACCCTCTTTATTCTTTGCATCCTCAAATACAATATATTTGAGAGTGTAGTAAAAATTGGGTATAAGTAGCATAGGAAGCCCTTCATGAAAGGGTGCCTTATGGGGCTGATATTTATGATTCTTTTCCACTGCATCAAATGGACCAATGTAATGTTTTCCCCCAGTCTGAAGAAAAATATGCTATAAATTCTTTGCATTAGGCAGGAGGGCATTTAACAAATTACTCAACATTCTTCCATTGTTCACACAGTTTTGCTCCTATGCCCCTCTGCTAACCCAAACAACCCAAAAGAGATGGGCGACATCGTTCAACAACAATATCTTATCTTAAGTTTGCTCTTTATCTAAAACATCACATTGACTATATTCCACTGGACTATCTGGAGACCAATCTGGCTTAGCCCTCCTAACAACTCCATATAATTTCCAAGGTCCACTAGGAGTATCAGACAAAGGAAATATTTATGCCAAGCCAGTTCATACAATTCTTATTATCCCTATAACCAACACCACTCCCTATTACTTCTCAAATTTATATTTGGAGCTTTCACTAATGGTTTGGAATTTTCTCTACATAGAAAGAGGTACGAGTTACCGAAATAACAATCAACAATGCAATATAATGAAGAAAAAACAAAAATTCCAAATGCAGTAAGATGCTTATCATTTAAGCCATCCAAATATGAGTTTGATAAACACAACAAGATTGTGAAGCCCAAGTATGCATATTCAGGATTCATACGTGAATCATTTCTATTTTGTCAAAATACAGAGCCGAGATTCACAACCCAGATATACATATCATACCAGTTTAAAATGGATATGTGTTCATATTCATATTCAGTACAATGTACCTTCAATTCCTCTATACCGACAAAAAGTGTTTAAATCATTTAACATCACCCAATAGAGCACCTCAATATTTTTTCAATGGATAGAAACATGTAATTAACAACCAGAACCTTCATGATATTTTGTAATTATCGTTAAGTGATTTGCATGTATTTGGTTAATGTCAACAAGCTGTATTTGGTAGAATCCAATAACGATGCAATGTGGCTATGGGATTGTGAGTGGTATGTGAGATTTGGTTTTTCATATCACTGGTTCTCAACCAAATCCCCAATATTTTCCATAAAATTAGTGCCTTTCTATAGAAATCATAACATAATGTCTCAGAATCCTGAGAGCTATTTCAACTTAAAACGTGACTTCATAAAAAACAAACTGAAACCAAATTTTGTGGAGCATAGGAGAGTGGAGAGAGAGTATGATGACTTGAAGGTGAGGATCAATTCATTTCTAGATTATATCAAGAGAAGATAAGATGCTTATAATGCTCATGAATAGATTCATTCAAAGAGAGCATAAATTGAGTTTGGAGGTGATCCTACAAAGACACTGAAGGTAATGACGACTACATGGATGGTAGATGGGACTCACTGGTATGGAACATTGATTTTTCGTTACAGAGAACATTACAAGGGAGATCATCTAAGCATAATTCAGGTATAAGCAACAACAACATATGCTAGAATATTTCTTTTAATTTTTTATTTTTGTTAGTGCATCAAGATGCAATCCCCACGAGGTTGCATTGTACACAATGAATTTCATTTGACTTAGGTTCTAGGTCAAATGAGTAGCCACTTTACCAAACTTTTGAAAGTCATTCGATTTGGATGGATATTTCACATCTGAAAATGGAACCAAATTGGATATGAGAATTTAGTTTTGATTGTTTTATTTTGATTCACGAGAGACAAGGAGCAATCCTTTTCAGGACAACTTTGTTACTTTGTCACATGTTTTTTTATTTAGTAACAATACAAAAATTATTTTAACATGCCTATGGAGCCAATGTGCCAAACAATGAATGCCTTTCATTATTCCCATATTCAATTGTTAAAGGGAATCCATTTAAATCTTCTACAATCCTAGAATTTATGTAGTACCACTTCAAAGGAAAATATAAGAATTACAAACTTCTTTAAGGGAAAAAATAAATACATGTTCTTTATAAATACATGTAGTGATAGCCTCATCATAAATCCATGACATCAGTTTGGCCTCAATTACATAAACTTGTCGAGGCCGCATAGCACACGTTAGGCCTGTTTTTCATTGAATAATCACCACACAATACAATTCATATATTATTCTTTTATCAACCAATCAAAATCGTAAAATGTGAAAGTAGGCTTTCCTCCCTGAATTAGCGGTCGTACATTCACGACAAGGGTCGCACATTCACGACAAGGGTGTAATTATACATTTCTCAATGGAATTGGTGACTGCGCAACATATTCAATGGTCTGTATTAACCAATTTAGTTTTCTTCTTGCTAAAAATTAATCGTACATCTTTTTCCCATCGTTTAATTTTTGTTTTGGAGCTGTACAACTGCCTTACCCACTAAATATCACTACCCAAAGGCATAATATTACCATGTGAAAAAATTATTTATACACTTAAAAGAAATTGTATCATTATCATTAATAAATTGTATCCATTAATTGGATCATATAGAATTCATTCTTTTTCTTTTTTAATAAATTTAATTGGTTTAAGTTCGTTTCTCCATCCTCAATTTCTCTGTATTTAAATATATATATATATATTATTTTTAATAATTAATTTCAATTTTTTGTGAGATTAATTTCAATTTCTTATAATATGCACTAATTACTAGTTATGTTTAAAAACACGTTTTAAAAGCCAATAAAAATGTGATATGTGATTTTGACTGTGCTCATTGTACCTGTAATTAATTAATTAATAAAAAAACATATTTTACTAAACAATATATAAATATACAAAATATAATTAATCTAGCTCCAAGGGTTAGCTTAGTTGGTTATCAGGAGGTTATAGGGTCGATTATGTCCGAAGCCCTTGGGGTTAGGTCTTTCCAGTAGGTCAGGGGCGATTAGCCCAAATTTTTCCATAGCGACTACTCACTGACCAGAGTGTTCATGAACCACACTAAAAAAACACAATTCATCTACACGTCAATATGAAATATAAAAGTGATATATGATTCTGTCCCTACCGTTCAATATGAATTTGACATATATCAACTTCCCCTACACCAAGAATAGATGTTCAATATTAATTAGTTGATAAATAAACAACCTCCCCTAAACCAAGAATGATGTTCAATCAGTAGACATCCACTCCATGAGCAAAAATATTTAGGTGTGTTTCAGTGCGCCTAGGGATATATACGGGTCAATGGTGCTTTCTTTACCATTAAAACAACACATACTAAATTAACTTTAAAAAACATGGGGATATATACGGATCAATAGTGCTTTCTTTACCATTAAAACACATACCAAATTAACTTTAAAACATCATAATTTTTAATATAGTATTTTTATTCTTAAACTTCCTTCCAAATTTAAAAATTTATAATCTATTTAGTCCACATCTAATCCATCTTGTCATTTATTATTAAATACATTATTGTAATCTTTCGCTAAGTCCAAACGGTCTATCTTTGATTTTACACAGATCACTTTATTTACTCCATCCAGTGCATTAAACCCAAACAAAAGGTATTTACTCAATCCATTGCATTAAACCCAAACAAAAGATATGGACAAACTGTTTACGAGATCCACTGATCTAATGCAGAACTACTTCAGCGTCTACAGGGATCTTTTCATCTAATGCAGAACTATTTCAGCATGTACAACGATATTTCCAATTTATCTTTCGTGTGCGCGGGGTATATTTACAAATCAGTGGCCATTTATTTAATATTGAAAACAAAATATATTAAATTGATTTTAAAGATGATCACTCTATTATATGTATGGACATACATTAAATTGATTTACAAAATGTTAATGCTTCAAACCCATCGAAAGCAACATCGACAATTGTTTGTCCAAAAAAGTAATTTGAAAGTGGATTTGTTTTTCTTCTGTTTTAAAAGAGATTCTATAATCTAGGTGTTGGCAAAATATCTAATCCGTAAAACTGGATTGGTTACGTTACGCATGTTACTAATGCTCAGAAAATGCAATACCGGGCGACTAGACATTTGTAACAGTCTTTAAGACTACTTAAAATGGAAAGATGATTGTTTAAATGAAAATTTGAGAGCATCAAACAATATCTGTGACCCAATTAAATGGACAAATCAATTTTTAACCCCTCTTATCCTTATAAAACTCTGAAAAGAAATATTGAGTAGCTGCACTCGAGGTGAGAGATTAACAGATACGTGAATGTTTGGTAATTGGAATGCACTGAAACGTAGGCAATCGACTACTGGAATCCATTGTTTCCGCCATGATAACTTGAGTGCGCTGAAACGTCGGCAATGGAATCCTGGTATCCATTGTTGCCGCCATAATTAATGCTTTGTGAAAGGAAATTCCGTGCGAGGATTTAGTAAGAATACCATTTAAGGGAGTTTATCTATGATAAGGGTTGCATTGAATCTTTCACTTTGAGGTTCAGCACCTTTATCCTTGCTGGTTAGTTATCTCGGTTTCTTAAGACTGAACAAGACTAATATAGATGCTGGCAAGGAGTCGATGTCTTTCTTTCATATTTTTTTATCTCAAAACCAACTAATTACTGAAAACCATCCAGAAATGGTAAAGTCATCAAGAAACCTTGATGGTAAAGTCATCAAGAAACTGTTCACCAAGAATCAGTTCTGAGTATTATTTTTTTCTTAACTATTAATTATTAATATTAGTTTTTTCTTAACTATTAATTTGATGGTTTCAAAATTTTCAATACATTCCATTCAATGGTGCACAATAGTACACACTAGCAAGCTAGGGGAGTTTTTTTTTAGGGGAATGCCTTACCGCATAATTATTTGATGTGTTGTGGAATGAGGAATTTGTACCCCCGCTTAAAACTTAATTTAATCGATGTCCTTCAACTTGCAAACAAAGTTTGCAACCTGTAATAAAAATTTACTTGGTTGATTTACTCGTGTACCATAAATATGGTTGCTATCAGTTTAATAGTTGCGGTGGTTGAAATTAATTTTTCTAATGCTCTCCATTAATCACAACTACACCATTTAAAATTCCTAAAGAGTGCCTTATATGGGAAAAAATTTCACATGCCAATGGCTTTGTGAAGATGTCTGCAAACTATTGTTGTGACCTGCAATGCTGCAACACAATTTCACCATTAATAATCAATTCTCTAATAAAATGATATTTAGTGTCAATGTGCTTGCTCTTCTTGTGAAAAATAGAGTTCTTTGATATCGCAATTGCGGAATTGTTGTTTTATAAAATAATTGTTGTTCCTTCTTGTTCATGGCATAAATCCCTCAACATTCTTCTCATCCAAACTACTTGACACACTATAGTTGTTGCAACAAAATATTCATCTTCTAATGTTGACAATGACACTATCGACTTCTTCTTGGAAGCCCATGAAATGGATCCCAAACTCAAATGAAGAACATATCCTGACATGCTCTTTCTATAATCAACGCTGCCAGTCATTGTCATTGTAACCAACCAGCCTAAAATCATTTATTGTGGTATACAAAATACCATACTCCTTTGTCCCATTGACATACCTTAGAATTCTTTTGGCTGCTTGCCAGTGTGCCTTCTTGGGTGTCTCCATGAACCTTGACACTAAGCTCAATGCATACATTATATTAGGCCCAGTTGCTATCAAATACATTAATTGGCCCACCATACTTTTGTATAATGTCTAATTGACATTCTTGCTGTAATATTATTTGCTTAATTTCAATCCCATGACAGTTGGAGTTGGGGCGGGCTTGCTTCTCTACATATTAAACCTCTCCAAAAATTTTGCTACATATTTTGCTTGAGAAATAAAAATACAATTTTGTGTTTTCCTCACTTCTATTGCCAAAAACTACCTTAACAACCACAAGTTTGTCATTTCAAACTCTCTTTTCATGACCTTTTTGAAAAAAACAATGAGGATATCATCACTCCCTGTAAAAATCAAGTAATCTACATATAAAACAACAATAAGAAGCTTATTCTACAAGAAGCTTATTGTCACTCTGTTTGATGTAGAGAGTAAGCTCGTCATCACATTTATCAAATCCATTGGCCATCAAGTAAGTATCTATTTTGCTCTACCTTGCACGCAGTGCTTGCTTTAGCCCATAAATAGCTTTCTTCAACCTATACACCTTGTCTTCTAGGCCTTCTACCTCATAACTAGGTGGTTGCACAACATATACTTCCTCTTTCAACAGGTCATTCAGGCACGATGATTTTACGTCCATTTGATAAACTTTCCATTTATGTTGCGTGTAAATTGACAATATTATGCACACTATCTCCATCCTTCAGCATTGCTCTTGGTTTTATTTTCACTCCAATGACTTATTTTCCTTGCGAAAGGTCCACTAACTCCCATGTATCTTTTTTTCTATTGCTTCTATTTCTTTATCGATTGTTGTGATCCATTTTTTCTCTTTGACTACATCCTCAAATTGGATTGGGTCGTATACATGAAAAAACAATTCAAATAAGGAATTTAGACATGCACTACTATCAACTTCATTTTCGTCATAAATTTCACTTAAATTTATGAATTTTTGTCTTCTTATGCTTGCGAAAGATGGACTTGACATGTCACTTGATGTTGCCCTTAAAGTAGATGATGTTGCAGGTATTTGTAGCGTGCTTGGAGTAGTATTTTCTTGATTGCATGACATTGTCCTATTATTCATTGACGGTGTTAGACGTTAACTGCTTTGTTGTGTTTGAATAAGAGTAGGAGCAGTCACCATTGAGGAATTACTTCTTGCATTCAATTCCTCATTATCTTCATTTGGTATACTTTTTTTCACATTGATTATCTTACCTAAACTTCCATCCCATTTTTTCTCTTCTATGAATTTCACATCTTTGTTGATTATGACTTTCTTGGTTAATGGATTGTAGAGATTGTATGCCTTGGATTTATCACTATATCCAAAAAATATGGATTTCTCCCCGTTGTTGTCAAACTTCTTCCTTAACTCATCCAAGAAATGTGCATAATCCACACATCCAAACACTCTCATATGAGTGACAATATGATTTCTTCCACTCCAGGCCTCTTTAGGAACCATATTCTTGACACTTTTGGTTGGAAACCTATTAATAATATATGTTGTGCAAGAAAAAACTTTAGCCCAATAATCATTTGCAAATGATTTGCCTTCAACATACTCCTTTCAATTTCCATAATGGTCTTGTTTTTCTTTCCACGACACCATTTTATCGAGGTGTATACCTTGTTGTAAATTTCTCGTGAATTCCATGCTCCCTACAAAAACGTAGGAAGTCATTTGAGATTTATTCGCCACCTCTGTCAGTCCTCAAAACATTGATGTAGTGTCAACTTTGCTTCTCAACAAGACCTTTGTATTGGAGGAAACTATCAAACACTTCACTTTTCTATTTTAGGAAGTATACCCTTGTCTTCCTTATTGTTATAGACATATTTGGGCATTGCAACCCCAATCATATATATCCATAAACCAAGAGCTTCTGAGTCCTTAAAAGTCTTGTTTCACACCCTAAAGGAACAAGGTCAGCTGATTACATCATCTCCCAGAAGTTCTCCATGGAAAGCTGCTCAGAACTGGTTAGAACTGGACCATACAGACTGCTCAGTGCTAAGGGTGCGATGCAACTCACCTGCCACATGCAAAAAGTGAGGTGCATACTAAAAAGCCCTTCTGTAGGGTGCGATGGACGAGAGTAGACAAACGACATAGACAGTTTGCAAGGTGGATGATCATGGAATCTTCCAGAAACATCTCCTGTGACACTTGCCTCTCTAAATTCGCCCAGGGATGAGTAAGAGATCATAAATCTCCAAGCAGAACCAAGAACTATCAGAGAGAGGACACTAATCAAAATCCCAGAAGCTGACTCACCCCCTTGCAAACATCTATATATGGATCCCTCATCACAGAGATCCAGAGGCTGTAATCTTGTATTTTGTAAGGAAGTGTTGTTGGTTTCTTGATGGAACATCATAGTGTTGGGTGATCTAAGCTTTTCATGAGGTGAAGAAGGGCTTTCATGCCGGGAGGATGACGTTGGGTCAGATCAATGGGTTGGAATCCTCTCTTCTATTCTTTCTATCAATAAAGCTATTTATGTTTTCCTCCACATTCTTGTATGTTTGATGATATATGCATTTGTGTGGTCAATATATATCTAGTCCTATATTGTTTATGATTGTAGATCCCTTTGCTTTGAAGGTATTATGCTGCTTTGACTTTACAGGTGCTCTTTGAAGTGGGGTAAGCAAGGAAGAAGCGGCAAAGATCTGTCAGAGGGGAGAGGAAACAAGCAAGGAGCCAAGCGAAAGATTGAGGTTGGTACTCTCTGCTTCTCTCCTATCTACTTCTCGTAAAGGAAAACGAAAGTAACTTTAGTTTGTTTGTTTCTAAGATAGCTACCCGTCTTAGTGGGACTAGCAGCTCTAAATGGACACTAGATTTCCCGATA
>APFE030446896.1:145711-204920 GCA_000404065.3 Pinus taeda
TCCCGATAACAAAATGGCGACTCCACTGGGGAGCGAATAGCTTGTTTGCTTGTCTATATTTGTTTGCTTTATAAACTACAGACGGAGCCTAAAGTTAAGCCAGCTAGCCTTCGAACTGCTTTTGCTATGTAACTGCAAAGTAGATCAATGTTGCTTCAGTCTATCTCCAGGTTTTGTTTATAAACTGAACAATCGATTTGCAAACATCCTAATTGCCCTAGTGGTGGCTCAAGTAACCTCATTAGATCAGCCCCTATGATTTGTATTTACTGACTATCATTAGCTCGACCTAAATACCTGACCTAAGCTGTAAAATGTGAACAAAAACCAAGTTAATGTCTTGTCCCTGTACCATTGCACCCTCTCTTCTAGGAAATCTAGATGCATCGCACCTCCTGTGTGCAGTAGGTGAGATGCATCCCTATTTCCCTGTGTTATAGGTGTGATGATCAAATAGGACTAATTTTGCCTCCAGATTTTGGTTTTTTCTTCACTCTCTTCAGCTTTATTCAGAATTTTTGCTGTCTGTGATCAGTATACCACTGTGGAAACTCCCTTCCTTTGCATTATTTCAGCCTCCATCGTACAAAGAATTGTGAATGTTTTTATGTGTTGTTTGCCATTTACAGTTCTCTTTTACAAAGAAGTAGCTTATTTGAACTGTCGTCTTTTTATTTGGAAGTGTCGTAAGTGTCGTTTTCCGTCAAAGAAACGAATCCTACTATTCTTGATGGTCGATTACACTATTACTCTTGTATTTGATTTGAATTAATAGTTTTTCAAGTGTCAAAAGCAGTTTTCAATTCAAAATCGCAAAGTGTCGACATTGTCTTCCTTTCATATTTTGAAGAAAAATTGGTAGTATTGTCGCTTTTAAAAGATAATTCAGATTTGTACTTAGCATTCTTTTTGTCATTCACAGATTAAGAAAACAGAAAACAAATACACGCATGTGCATTTGCATTTAGATTTCTTGTTGGTTTTGATTTAGGACAATGCATATAGTGTGTGCTCTCTGCTCTATGTTGAAAGAATCTTGCTTCTCTTTCCTTAGTAGCTAGGATTTTCATTGCAAAAAGAAGTTTAAAAGACTGTTTATCATCTTAGATTGCATTTTAGGAATTGTATATCTACATCACGTGGTGAACCTTAAAGGCAAACTTCTAAAGAAAGATCAACTATAAAATAAATTCAATGAACATAAAAATGCTTTGGAACCTAACGCACAACATTTAGAAGTTTAGGCTAGAGACGTATTCTGACGTCGTAAAGCCTGGTAACTATCACTTTCATCGTAGGTTGGGTGATTCCTCCTCTTTGAGATGAAAAGTGCCAGTACAGAATTGTGCTCCCACGTACCGTCGAGTATATATTGGGAGACCACAATAGGCTATATCTTTTATCCTTAGGAAGCCATGTCTACCACCCTATCAATCACAATGCACTAAACACAGCATTCGGGAAGATTGACTACCGTACCGTAAAAAGTATTCTGTAGTTTTGCGATTGGTTTGGTAATCCCTCTGTCTAGATTTCCAAAGTAGTCTCTTTTGTTCCTTTTCAGAATCCTTAAGGGAAAAGGTCCATCTGAGCACTTGTCACTTTAGGCTCATTAAAAATTGAAGGTGACTAGAGTCATCTTTAGCTTTTTCTCAACTCTTAAAAATTGAAAAAGAAAGTTGTGTCAAAGCATCTAAAATTCATTTAATTCAGAATGACTTTTTCCCCTTTATTTTGAGTTGATCAAGTAATCCACAATCATGGAAGAAAGTCAATCGAAACCCTGTCGTTCAAGGGGATTAACGAGTCAACCGTCTTTGACTCTGGAAATGAAACTATTTTGGACAAAGTGAACTTGTTTAACTGGATCAAAGTCCCTTGGTTTGATTGGAACTTGTGTTTCAACATCCTTAGGGACTCTAGTTACTCCAACCATTTCTGGTATCCCTGCCTTTACAGAAGAAGTTCTGCAGCCACAAGAGGACATTAGAACTGATCCTAGTGTGACGGTAAACACCTCTATTCCTGAACCGGCTCCATCTACAGCTGATTCGGAAGGTGTTATCCCCCAACATCTATCGCTACAGAGTCTATACCTTCTTCGGCACTAGAAATATTTTACGGACCTAACGGTCTACCTCTTCCACCTGGATTGATTGCTATAGAAGAAATTGTGGAGGATCTTCCATCTTGTACTCCATCGCATTTTGGAGCTGGGATCACCCTATATCCTTCTTCATCAGAAGTTAGTCTCCCTTCATCGCAAGTTCCTGTAGAATCGCCAGGAAATCTCTTGGATAGACTAGATATGTCTGAACAACCATCGACATCTAGGACTGTGTCATCTGATGCAACAACGGTGGAACCTCCTGCTGCTACTCCAACAATGTTCGCTAGCATATCATCTGTCCTAACTAGCTCTCAATCACTAGATGGAGTCCATCCAGGGACTGTTTCAACAGTATGGTCTGTTCCCGTTTGTTCGTCCGGAATAATATCTGGAATCTCTTATGTTGAGTCTTAGCAAATTGATCCTTCACAATAGTATCAATTTGTACAGTCTGGTCCTGAAAGGCAAATCATTCCTTTGAGCACTGGATTGCTACCGTATGGGGGGCAGTATGCCCTTTCATTGTTTCCTCTAGGAGAACAACCGTATGAGAGTTCACAATAGAATTTGGGTTATGATAGAATTACATCCAGCAGTTGGGTGCCAATACTGCCGCAACAACCAAGAGTTGTATACTCAATGCAACAAAGTCTACCTGTGTCAAATATCTCCACTACGCCGGCTATTATGACGGTGTCGCAAGTACAAGCATTGCCTATTCTATGCCAACCTTAAGTTTCTCAGGTCGTAATACAACAACTTATGGTCTCCACGACACAACCACAATCACCGACTAGTGGCTCCTTAACTGGAGTGACCTAGGTTCAAACGAGTACTATTACCCCTCATCTTGGTCAAACAGCCAGTATTGGACAATAGCAAATGGCTTCACAACCATGGCTGGTACAATATCAACAACCGTAATTCCAACAAGCTTACCGAGGACCTGAGCAACAAAGGTTTGCGGGTAATGGGTAGTCGTATATTCAAAATGGTCAACATCAATCATATCATAATGGTTATGCCCATCAGCCTTACCAAAGCTATCAGCATTAAATACATTATGCTGGTATGCAAAGACCCACTGCTCAGGCAATTCCATCTTATCCTGTGTACGCTTCGCCGAACCTGAATCAACAGTTTCCTTTCATGGCAACTTTAGAGTTATCGGATCTAAATCGGCTAACAAATGATCCAATTGGTTATGCCCCTTGGTGGCCGGCGATTCCTCATTAACTTCCATCAGATATTCCTAAATTTTGATGGAAATCTGGGTGAAGACCCGTCGAATCATGTGATGACCTTTCATTTGTGGTGTTCATCCAACACTCTCAATGATGATTCGATTAGGCTTTGCCTCTTTCAACAAACGTTAGCTGGTCCCGCAGTAAAATGGTACATTGAATTGCCTAGAGCTTCATTCGATAACTTCAGTGCCCTTGCCACAACCTTTTTAACCCATTTTCAATTACTAATAAAGTATGAAATAAGGATAGAGCTTCTTACCAATTTCAAGAAAACGACGACCACTCAAATATTTGATCATATTCATGAGTGGCGATGTCGTCATAGAATGGTAAAAACATATGTTCCTAATCAGCTGCTAGCTGAATGGTTTATTAAATCATTGTTACCTTCTATTATAGAAGATGTGGCAAAGGGAGGAGTTGTCACTGAAGAGCAAGTCATCGCTCATATGCAATATCTAGACTTGATCTAGACTCAGTCTAGCACGCTCTACGATAAAATCCCTGATGCTCCTAGACCGGAGTTCTCCGTTCCTCCCCCTCCTAAATCGAACAAAGACTCTCATGCTAGTGATGGTGTGATAGGTAAGACTAGCACAAAAACCGTAAAGGCTACATCGAAGAAAGCCCGTATGGTTTCTAGTCAAAATGCAAATGAGTAACTTCTCACCTCGGAGGTTAATGCCGTGTCGACTAACAAAGGCAAAGAACCGAAGCAACCAGGAGGTAAGAAGAAGAAGAAACAGGAGGAGTCATCTCCTGAAAAATCTTTTGCAAACCCTTTTAGAGAAAGGAAACCAAGTCATCTGTGCTTTATATGCGATGAGGATCATTGGATGAAAGATTGTCCACATAAAGCTGAGCTTAGAAAATTCTTGAAGAGTTCAAAAACCTCGGCAGTATTGACTGATCCGTTTCTAAATCCAGGAACCAATCTGGTTGCTAGTGACAATGCTTCCCCGTCCCAAGTGCTTATGCTATCCATTTTGAAATAGCAAAATGGTGCTTTGATAGCGAAAAGGAATAAATATTATGGGAATCCACAGCTGTCGAACAACAAGGCTAATGATCAACCTAGTAGTTCGACAACAACTTCAACCAAAGTTGCGCCACCCATCATTCCTGAGCTAACGATAAAACCGCCAAAGGGAGTAGTACACAAATAAACATTTAATCCTCGTGCCAGAGTAGCATAGAATTATAATATAGTAGAGGACTTGGCCCATTCACCGTCCACTATGTCGACGCTTGAGGTACTGCAAAATTGCCCCTCCCAAAAGCAGGTTTTATTACCAGCAATAGGTGGGATTGAACCAACAGATTCCAATCTTGTGGCCTTTAATCATAAAGGATATGACCCTCAGTTACCAGCTCAACTCGCTTTCCTTATTCAAGTGAAAGCGCTCAACAAAATTGTTCATCTACCAATTATTGATGAGGGGGCATCTACATGTATTATGTCAACGAGTTGCTGGAAAACTTTAGGCTCTCCACCCTTGTCACGATCGCCAACGACGTTAAAAGCATTTGATGGATGAACATACACTCCATATGGGATTTTAAGTAACTTCAAGTCGAACTAGGGGGCAAGACAGTAGAAATTGATGTTGAAGTTATCGATAGAAACCTTGATTACAACATCCTACTGGGAAGGCCCTAGATATATGCTATGGTTGCCGTTGTGTCGATGTACTTCAGGAAGATTGCATTTCCCTTCCAAGGAGGAATTACAATCGTCGACCAACAAACATTTCTCCCCAATAGTTCACAAGTTACAGGAAGCATCCCGATGATCCATGGAAGTCCTCAGTTGCTTTAGAATATCAGAGTAGGCCTACTAAAAGGCCCTACATTGATGGGGACTTTTGCCCTACCACCTCCAAAAAATCTGGTGGAAGTGGCCACACTGGGAACCTACAATATGGTATCTTCTATTCAAAAGATGTTTGAACATGATATTAGCATGGATCATCAATAGGTATTGCCTCCAAGCCCAATATAAATATTGTAGCAATCAATGTTTTCAGCATGGGAGGTGAACCCAAATCAATGCTCATCGAGCGTTTGGATAGATAGGTCTAAGGAATATGGTACCCCTTTATATCCTTGGTCGCAAGTACATTCTACAGACGAAGGAATTATTCAGTCAATGATGATTGATGGGGCATCATGGGAAGATTACCACCATCGTTCCCATCTTCCAGATTGTAAAGAAGATTATTCCAGCGACCTTAATCATCCCACAATTTTTGTTTTCCTATCAAATACTGTAAATACGGTGGATTCCGAGATTGAAGAGACTATCGCCATAAATATCTCAACCAAGGCAAATGTTGTAGAGAATATTCATGTCAGCAAATCTTGTTCTTCTTCAGAACTGGAAGTATATTACACTCTCTTTCGCGAGTTCAGAGATGTCTTTGCATGGTCGTATGATGAAATGCTAGGCATTGACTCGAGCATAGTTGAACATGAAATTAAGATGTATCCAAATGTCAAACCAGTATGAAAACGGCTTCGGTAGGTGCACCCCAAGAAAGCCGCTGCCATCAAGGCAGAAATTGAAAAACTTCTCCATGCTCGTTTCATTTACCTGGTTCCTCTAACCGATTCGGTATCGAATATTGTTCCCGTAAGGAAAAAGCAAGGAACGATTAGAGTGTGCGTCGATTATACGGATGTGAATCAAGCTTGTCCAAAAGACAACTACCCTACACCCTTCATCGACTAGATAATTGATGAATGTGTCAGATGTGAAATCTTTTCATTTATGGATGGATTTTCCGGGTATAATAAAATAAATATCCGCCCACAGGACCAGTCAAAGACTGTATTTCTTTGTCCATGGGGCACATTCGCATACCGGAAGCTACCTTTTGGTTTAAAGAACGCAGGGGCAACATTTCAGAGGGCAATGAATTATGCCTTCCATGACATCAAGAATATTGTTCAACCATATCTCGATGATCTTCCAGCTCATTTGCGAAAGCGGACCGATCATCCGCAACATTTGAGAGCGATATTTCTACGTTGCCGACACTACAAGATACGACTCAATCCAAACAAATGTGTGTTTTGTGTTAGTTCTGGTCGTTTACTTGGCTTTGTGGTCTCGAAGGACGGGATTCGTCTCAACCCATGTAAGGTTCAGGCAATCATTGATTTGCCTCCACCTTCAAATTTGATTTAGATTCAGAAACTCCAAGGGAAAGAAAACTTTCTAAGGAGGTTCATTCCAAATTACACCGAACTTGCTAAAGGTTATATGTGTCTGTTGAAAAAAGAAGTACCCTTCCTTTGGGATTAGGTCGCTCAAGCTTCCTTTGATGCTCTAAAGGAATCCCTAATAAAAGCATCATTAATGTATGCTCCTGATTATCAAAAAGACTTTAACCTGTATCTGGCTGCAGCAAATACGACCATAGCAATGGTTTTAGTTCAAGAAGACAATGGAATTGAACATCCTGTCTATTATTTAAGTTGAAACTTAAATGATATGGAAAGTAAGTACTCCTATGTTGAAAAGATAGCTCTCGCAGTTGTTCAAGCAATACAGAGATTTCGACGCTATGTCCTCTTTCGAAAAACTACCATTTTGTCAGATTGAAACCCCATGACTTATACCTTGTCGCGACAATTACTGGGGGGAAAATATTCCAAATCGATAGAAATTTTGCAAGAGTTTGATTTGGAATTCATAAAATCCAAATCGAAGAAAGCCCTGGTTTTCGTAGAGTTACTATGTGACTTCCTATCGTTGTCCAACAATTCAACATCCAAAGAAACAATCGTGGATGAATCTTTGTTTCTGATATCTTCAAGCGATCCGTGGTATGGAGATATAAACATCTATCTCCAGACCCAAACATATAGGTTTAATAAATTCCGCTCAGAGGAACGACGTACTCGATAACAAGCAAAAGACTACACGATCATCGGTGATACACTTTACCGTCGTGGTATCAATACAGTTCTGTGGAGGTGCCTCACTCATGAGGAGGCCGAAAAAGTCCTGAATGATTGTCATTTAGGTGCATGTGGGGGGCATCAATCTGGTTACACTACGATGCAAAAGATTTTATGGGCATGATACTTCTGGCCAACTATGTTCAAGGATTGCATAACAGTAGTCAGAAGTTGCCATGCTTGTCAAATTTTCGATCACAAAACCAGAATACCTCCTGTACCTCTGCAGCCAGTAGTTGCTCTTGGGCCATTCGCCAAATGGGGCATAGATTTCATGACATGTAACCCCACCTTGGTTGGGGGGCATGGGTATATCATAGTCGCAATTGACTATTTTACGAAATGGGTCGAGACAATGCCTACATTAAACAACAGCGGTGAAACGAATCCTATTTTCTTTTTCAATCATGTAGTCTCCAAATTCGGTGTTCCACAAGCTATAGTCATAGATAATGGATCAAATTTTTGCAATCACATGATGGTTGAGTTAGCTTCCAAATTAGGACTGTCCCACGACATCTTTACTCCGTATTATCCCTAATCTAACTAGCAAGTTCAGGCAATCAACAAAGTCATGAAGCTCATGCTGAAAATGATGATTGGAGTCCATAAATGGAGCTAGCACCTGATCCTGTACTCAGCCTTGTGGGCATACCGGACATCAGTGAGGAATGCGACTGGGTTTACACCCTTTCAGTTGGTGTATGGCCTGGAAGCAATCTTACCTGTTCAGTGCGAAATCTCGTCCTTCAAGCTCGCAGTCGACCTTCTCCCCAGAACTTTAGAAGAGGAGGCTCGTTTCTTGGAATTAATCCAACTGGATGAAACCCATCATGATGTTGCCTTGGCTAATGAAGCACATAAGAAACAAGTCAAGGCTCAGTTTGACAAGAATGTCAAACCCCGTGTCTTCTTAGAAGGTGACCTGGTCTTACTTTACGACGAGGAGTCTAACAAGTTGGGAGCAGGTAAGTTCCAGTCTCTATGGATGGGCCCCTATATTGTTAAGCGTGTATTAGCAAAAGGAGCCTACGAGTTAGTGGATTATGATGGGATTCCACTGTCACAACCTCGAAATGGGTTGTACCTTAAGCGTTACTATGCTTGACTCAGTGTAGTAACCTCTGCATATGCTTTTGTTACATTTTTGTTTTCGCTAAGAGTCATCGTTTTGGTTAGGTAATCCACTTTTACATTTGTTGCAGATGTCAAACCTATTGGGATCATTTGTTGGATATGCCAACGAAGCGAGTCATAGTTCACGGAACCTATCTTCTGTGGCCTAGGCCATCTTTGATCCAAGCGGTGAGTTAGTGAGTTTCAGAGGGGTATGTATTGGTCGATCAACGAACAACATTTCTGAATACAACGCGTTGATAGAGCTCCTCTCTGATTCCATCATGCATGGCATACGCCGACTTGTCATCAGGCTAGACTCACAACTCGTCATTCTACAGCTCACCGGCATCTATTCCGTGTGGACTCCAGCTATCTATCGTATGTTCCTAAGGGTCAAGATTTTGGAAAGACAGTTCGATTCTATCCAATATCAACATATTTCCAGAAACTTGAACACATTAACAGACCCATCGGCAAATTATGTGTTAGATAGACATTTGCCACATTTATAAAAGAAAAGCATTTCATCAATATTTGCATAAGGATCATATAACTTAACCAGAATAAAGCTTCGAAAATAAAAAAATATATATAAAACTATTTATGGTTTATTCATAGTGTTTTGTGCCCAAGAAAAAATTGGTCAAATGACTGAAAAACTCAAAATGCTAGGGGGCACCCTAGTCTAATGATGCTGGTGATAACAAGTCACCGCCTGTGCAATCATGCGTAAAAGCCTAGTCCATCGACTCGGCACGCCAGTAGTATGTCACTGTAATCTAAGAGGCAGCTCATCAGTCCTCACATCCGGGATACCAAGGGTGAGACCCTCAATCTGATCCTGCAGAACTGCAAGAGTCTTTGCCACATCTAGGTCGCGAAGGACAACCCTCCCTACAACCTCTCCTGCTGGAACGACAGCTGGTGCTCTCAGGCGCACTACTGGTTGCACTGGTCCGATATCTGCATGAGCACATGAGTTTTGATTAGTCTTGATAAAAGAAAGCATGAGAACATTATAAAAGCAATAAATAGGGATATGGTTAGAGATTTTACCTATAACACCCCACTGCTTGCCAGCCAGCAACACCAAGTCTGGGTCACCCCGGAAATCCATACCAGCATATAAACACTCGGCATAAACCATCTCTTGACGGTTGAACCACTGGAAGAAGGCATTAGAGAAAGAAACCTGCGACTGACCAGCATGTCAGGCCATAAAGTCAACCCATCTCTGCATCCGTGGCTCAGTCGGTGGTGGCAAACCAAGTGAAATGTACTGGGGCTACATCAATGGGATCTTCTCCAAGGCGAAAGTGGTCAAAATAGAACCATAGAAAAAGTTCTTGGATCTTCCATTTTTCACCTTGGTAAGTTATTCTTTTATCACTGGAAGTACTGCATCACACCAGTTGAACACCTTTGGTTCAAGGCATTCCAAGGCATACTGCATATAGGATCTGTTGGCCAATTGAAGAGCCGCGCTACTAGCCAATCTAGCAAAGGTGAATAGAATAGTCCTCAAAGATCGGTCAGTGACATCTTGGATATTGATATTGCCATCCCTGCTCAACTGAGATCCTTCTCTACAGTATCGGTGAATGTAATCCCTCACGAATTCATCCCCACGGGCGGAACCTGATAATGAGGGAGGGGCACCACGCCTCGATAAACCGGTCAAAAAGTAGATGTCCGCAATAGTCAAGGGGATGGATTTGCCTATGATATGGAACACTTGGTTGGAAGGATCCCATGCGTCGAGGAAATATTGCAACAAGTTGATTTGTTGCCTCATGCTAGATATGCGGAAGAACTTGAGCAAACCACAGTTCTGCAATGTAGTTACCGTACCCAGATCATGTAAGGCAACCATGTCCTCTTCTTCATGCTCATGTTCTCACCATGTAATGACCATTTTGCTCCAATGAATCTCTGAAAAACAAACAAGAGAAGAGTCAGGATCCTGATTTGGCAAAAAACAGGCAAAAATTCCATGAAAAAACAGTGCAAAAGTTTTCCTCCTTACGCCCATCGCACCCCAATTGTGTATTGGGTGAGATGCATACTGACTGGCCAATGGCCAACCCAATATGCATCACACCTTTCGATGTACAAAGGGTGCGATGGGGGCAGAACGAATTGTTCAAACCCCAAGGGCTCAGAAAGACAGGGAAACATGCTTAGAATTCAAAAAGGAAAGAATGCAATTGAAGAGCTCAGCTTTAGCTCCTACTTGGTCCAGATGGTGCCGCAAATCATCCAGAGAATCTCCTGGAATCAGCTGGTGAAAATCAAGGGGGAAAACACCTCCAAAGCTCCAACAATCCCAAATTCAAATGAAATGGTAAATGAGGGGTAAAAACCACTTTTAAGTTACTTGTCACGTAATTCAAGTAGGGTATTAGTGTTTTAACTCATTTTTCAAACATGTATTTTCATTTCTAATAAGTTTGATGGAGCAATTGAACAGGTAGTACGACCTTGAAAGGAACATAGTGTTAACGGTGAGTTGAATATCAATGACCATTATCATGAGCAGTTTTAAGCAAAGTTCAAGCTCGTTAAAAATTAAACCTAACCAATGAACATATGTTCCACCAGAGTTTAAGATCATTAAAAAATGAACTAACCTCCGGTAAATAACCATTGTGAATGCATTATCATCAGCTTTTGAGCCTTGGTCATGTTCTCATCATCACCTCCACTCTGTTTTAGTCGATCATACGCCTCCATTTGATTGTTTACCCTTTTGAGGAACAGCTACGACAAGTGATTCTGTTAGCCATCCTCTTGACACTGCCATGATTAGAAAGTTCCAAACCTCACCTGGAACCAGCTGCAACCCGAAAATATCACTCGTTCCTCAAAAAACAAGTCTCCTTTAAGCTCTTTTCATCTGACTCGTAAAATATGAAAAGATTGTTGAGCAATTGGCCTCTCCAGCTCGTTAAAGCTATCGGAAGTGCTATCCCTCCTCTAGATTTTAATCTTTTTGGACCTGAGGGATCATTACACAAAACGATTGAGTGCTTGTCTTGTTTGGCTCGTTAAAACTATTGAAAATTCATTCCTTTCGTATTGTTTTATACTTTTTCGGACTTAAGGGATTATATGAAGAAAAAGGATTACTGGAGTTTCCTTTCCATCCCTCTTTGGACTCTCTAAAATTGAAAAAGGACTGAGTTATCTTTGTCATTAAACTCGTTAAAACCAATAGCGACAAACTTGTCCATACAGACAAGAACGAGTTTCACTGTTGCTAGGTTCGTTAAAACATAGCGACGGGTTTGCCCGAAGGGTGAATTATAGAACAAGCATATGTTATCCTCCTCAAGCTTGATAAGAACAAAGAGGTACTAGTTAGCAATGACTGGGGAAAAATTGGGAAGAAAACTTGAAGAAACTTTATTGGTAGCAAGTTTCTCTTGAACATGACACTTTCACTCCATCACCATGATTGAGTCGAGTTGGGTTATTCCGTTTAACAGTCATATTACCATTGGTCCATCGTACCATCCATCCTTGGTGTTAACGCTACCAATCCACTTCAGTGTTGCCGATATGTTCAAGAGAAGCCGCTGAGAGAATTCACCAACCTAGCTTGTGTCTCATCCGCTGCAATACCTTCATGCTTCATTCTTTCATGACTGCCACCCTGAACCTTGTATCATCAGATCGTTTTCACCTCCATAAGATCATTTGCTCCGTTCCGTGTCATAGATGTGGGATTCATTAATGCCCTCCTACGATGGGTCACTTCTTGTCGACGATGGCTCATTATCCAAGAAGTTGATCTAGGAACAACCCTTTCAGTCCTTTAAAGCTTGCATACCTCAATGGCAAGTTTCTCACATCTGGTGATAGGTTTACATCAATGGCCTTTGACCAAAAGATTTTGCATGGTGTTCAATGCCAAGTCCCTTTTTCACGCCACATGAATTGTAATGTTGTACCTTGAGGGTCTTCATGATTATCGGTGATTCTTCTCACGCCTGTTAACTGCTTACATCATTGACTGGTAATCAGGCGATGTCTTTCCATGTTCGACCCCAGAACATCTTCTCACATGGATCAACTTGTACTTCAGGAGAAGATTGAATGAGTTTGAAGACCCCAGATCTAGTTTCATCCATCCGGGCTGCAATATATTCAGGAAAATAAAGACATCAAATGTACATCATTACTGCACAGATGATCATCCGAATCAAAGGATGATGGCTCTATCAGAATCATTAGTCTGCCACACAGATGGTTGTCTGCCATATGTACATGAAAATGAATTTATAAAGCTGAGCATGGGAATGTCCACCTCAGCTAGATCATGAAAATATTATGAAGATAATGTATTGTATTGTATCTTATTATAGGTCGCCTTCCAGTTTGAAAAACCTTGGATCCTGATGATAAAGCATTTCACCCGACATCAAAAGATTTTCGACCTCATGCTTTAGGGGGCAGCTATTATAGACATATTTGGGCATTGCAAACCCAATCATATATGTCCATAAACCAAGGGCTTCTAAGTCCCTAAAAGTTTTGTTTCACACCCTAAAGGAACAAGGTCAGCTGATTACGTCATCTCCCAGAAGTTCTCCATGGAAAACTACTCAGAACTGGACAAAACTGGACAATACAGACTGCTCAGTGCTAAGGGTGTGATGCATCTCACCTACCACATGCAAAAAGTGTGATGGATACTCAAAATCCCTTCTGTAGGGTGCGATAGGCGAGAGTAGACAAATGGCAGAGACAGTTTGCAAGGTGGATGATCATGGAATCTTCTAGAAACTTCTCCTGTGACACTTGCCTCTCTGAATTTGCCTAGTGATGAGTAAGAGATCATGAATCTCCAAGTGGAACCAAGAACTATCAGAGAGAGGACACTAATCAAAATCCCAGAAGCTGACTCACCCCCCTACGAACATCTATATATGGATCCCTCATCACAGAGATCCAAAGGCTGGAATCTTGTATTTTGCAAGGAAGTGCTGTTGGTTTCTTGGTGGAACAACATAGTGTTGGGTGATATAAGCTTTTCATGAGGTGAAGAAGGGATTTCATGCTGGGAGGATGATGCTGGGTTAGATCAATGGGTTGTAATCCTCTCTTCTATTCTTTCTATCAATAAAGCTATTTAAGTTTTCCTCCACATTCTTTTTTTTTTTGTAGGCTGGGGCGAGACTCTCCGATTTACATGTCCATTCAGTACCCCTCAACGGGGGAAGGGTAGCCCAAGATTTGAACCCAAGACTTTCGGTTCGGTGAGACTTCATTTCCACGGCCATTCCCGCTTGAGCTACCCCATGTGGACAAGTTTTCCTCCACATTATTTTATGTTTGATGATATATGCATTTGCGTGGTCAATATATATCTAGTCCTATATTGTTTATGATTGTAGATCTCTTTGCTTTGAAGGTATTATGCTGCTTTAACTTTACAGGTGCTCTTTGAAGCGGGTTAAGCAAGGAAGAAGCGGCAAAGATCTGTCATAGGGGAGAGGAAACAAGCAAGGAGCCAAGCAAAAGAATGAAGTTGGTACTCTCTGCTTCTCTCCTCTCTACTTCTCATAAAGGAAAATGAAAGTAACTTTAGTTTGTTTGTTTCTAAGATAGCTACCTGTCTTAGTGGGACTAGCAGCTCCGAATGGACACTAGATTTCCCGCTAACACTTATGTAGTCATCTATGAAGGTCAAGATATAATAGTTGCCACCAATTAATGGTGTCTGCATTGGTCCACATAAATCTGAATAGAAAATCACCATGTCTTTCCTATGTAGCAAATTTAAACCTCCAAAATTAAGATGACCAAGTCTCAAATTCCATAACAAGTTTTCATCTTTGACTGCTGCTTGAAATTTTATTTGTGTGACAATTGAAACTTTTCTTTCATTCTCTTGTGAATTCATTGACAGTTTTGCGTGTGCACCTTCTTCCTTCAAATATGGTTTTAGCTTGAGACAAAACATTCTATTGCTTGTCATCTTAACTTTTTCAATCAGTTGTTTGCTTGGAGACTTATCCAAAATTGTTCACTCTCCATTTTTGAAAAAGACATTATACTCCTTTTGCATGAACTTCCCAATCCTTATAAGGTTATGCTACAAACCAGGGACAAAATAGACATCTGATATGGACCTCTTCTCCCCCATCTTTGTTAGAATATTGACTCTTCCTTTTCCAATCACAGAGAATTTGTTATCAGTCCCTAAAGTCACTTCAGATTTCACATTTTCATCTAGATTGGAAAACATTTCTATGTCTCGTGTGATGTGATTCCTACACGCTAAATCTAGAAACATTACACCCCTTTGTTTTTCTTATGCTACATTGCAAGGTAAAAACTTGCTATCTTGGTTTTGATTTTCCTTTTTTAAATTTGCACTTGGTTTGGTACTTATATCATGTTTCTTCTTTCTACATTCATTTTCATAACAGCCATACTTCTTACAATAATGGCATTGAACTTGATATTTATCGTACCTTTGAGCTTGTGCTTGATTATGGCTTGGGCCTTAACTTAGATTTTGACTGTTGCCCCTTCCACTTGAGCTTGAAGGGTTGCCTCTTCCTCCTCTATGTGGGTTTCTTCCTCTTAGTCTATCATTTGATCTTCCTCTACCCCTACCTTCACTAAATGATACTTGTGTCTTGAAGGAATGCTCCAATGAGGAATTTTTTGCTCTATTAAATCTATGTTAATGAAAAATTAGTGGTGCATGAAGCTCATCCACTAAAAACTGTGAGAGATTCTTTGCCTCTTCTATGGCCACAACAATGGCATCAAATCTTGTTGACAAACATCTCAAAAATTTGTCAACTAATCTGCTTTCCTCAAGTGTCTTACCATCAGACCTAATTTGAGTAACTAGACCAATTAATTCTGTAAAAAATGAGTCTACATTCTTAGGCACTTTCATACAAATTGTTTCAAAATCGGTTTTTAGCATTTGTAGTTTTGTTTTCTTCACTTTTGCCATGCCTTGATATGTTGTCTAGATGATATCCCATCCTTGCATTGACTTTGTTCCTACTGCAATCCATGGGAAAATACTTTCATGAACTACTTCAAAAATGTAGAAGGGGGGTTTTGAATCCTTCTTCCGGTTGTCCCTTAAAAAATCCTTTTATGCTTGTGTCAATGCATTGTATGTTGCTGCATCTGTTGTTTCTTGGAACCCATTCTCCAACAAATACCAAATATCTTGAGAAGCAAAAAAATATTTCATTGTTATAGCCCAATGATCATAATTTTTTTTATTAAATGGAGGTATTTTAGGATTAGGCAAGTTTTTGCTTGATGCTGCCATTTTATCTGTTAAGAAAAAATTTCTTCCTGCTGATAAATATGCTCCAAAAAAAAAATATGCCTTCAGAACAACCTTTAACTCCCAGTAAAAACACTTGTACTTACACTAAAAAAAATTGCACCTGCAAATGTGCCTTCAAAACAACCTTCAACTCCAGGTAAAAACACTTGCACTAACACTAATAAAATTTTACACCTGCTATGATACCACGTGAGAGTTGAGGTAGAGTGATCTCTTTTGGACAATAATCGTGAAGGTTAATTCACTTAATTGACTTCTGCAACTGAGCAGAGCTAAAAACTCAAGCAAATTTACGCACAGTAGAACGAGGTAAAACAAAGTGGTTGTGCAGTAAAAAGCAGACGTGAAATTTTAAGAAAGATATTCCAACAAAATATACTTTAGATTATAATTGCAAAAACACAAGAAAATACATTGGAATGATAAATGGAGCCTATTAAGACTTACACTTCACTATGAGTTGCAGAGTAACTCATTGTAAAACCCTGTAATTTAATTGTAATGTGGATGAACAATCATCTTCCATCTCAAACACTAACTAAGAGAAACTGGCTCACTACGTGCATATTGCACCACGTTACAATTAGTTGTAGAGAAAATTAGCCTCTCAAAATTTAATTACTCCAATAATAATACACATTGAAATTTCTGTCATTCCAATAATGATACACAGTGAAATCTTTGCATACATTAAACTGCATTTGGTTGACTATCATATTTCTCTACTACAGGAAGTTTATAAGAAATCTAGGTCCATAAATCCATTGATTAGATTAGCCAGGATTCAGGAGCCCTCCATCTATATGAATGAATGAATGAATGAAGTGAAGTGATGAGATTCTTGATGGAACCGATGATTGAATCAATACAAAAGGAAACCTTTAAAAGAAAAAGAAAGTTAATTGAGATTTGTATGGTGCAAGATTTGGGCATAAAGACAAGGAAGTATTAATGGATTTTTCTATTGTTGGAGACATGAGAGGAGAGGAGACATGAGTTGGATTCATTGGAATGTATTAAATACGATCAATAATATGGCTCATGTACCTAATCCGTTATAGAGAAGTGATGCCATGGGCGTGGGCTCCATAAAGTCGAGGCGGCCTAAACGTCACACGTCAATGAAATTGAGAGAGTAGGAACTAGAGCAGACTGTGATTACCATATGAATGATACTTTAGGTAATATGGGTAGGGTTCACCTTGTGATTGGTAAGAGAGAATAATAAGTTTTTTCATAATGAGAAAAGAATTGTGTGGGTTGTCTAGTGTATAAAATTACCACAACCAATTGTTTGGTAGCTCACTTATAGGTCTCTAACCATGTCGTTGGGTGAACCATCAATAGTTGTTCTGCAATGCCCTACTTTAGACCACTTATAAACAAATCTCTAAAAAAATAACAAGGCATGCTCTCCGTGTCAATAGACAATTACACATACACCATAATATGGTACTTGATTATGTGTATTCCATGCAACTTGATCAACAACTCCGAAAATTGGATGTCTATTTCAAAGTGAGCATAAATCGTGTTTATAAATTATCTCTAGGTAGTGTATCCTACATAGGAATTCTTGTGACATTGCCGTCATTTTCAATTTTCTCTATCCGAGTACAACACACCCACACAAATTCTACTAGTTTATTAATAATATCTTACATGGAGAAGTAGTGTGTATTTTCTCGATCAACAACTCAAAGTAATGGATATCTATATCAAGGTGAGCATAAATGGTGTTTAGAAATTGGTTCTAGGAAATGTATCTGACATATGACTTCTTGTGACATTGCCACCATTTTCAATGCTCATGATCCAAGTACAACAAACCCACTAAAATTCTACTACTTTACTAATAATAGGTTGGATGGAGAAGTAGTGTGTGTTATTAAATCAAGGTGTATTTTCTATAGGGATCTTTCAATAATATGGATGGGATTTAACTAGATACAATGTTGAATATTCCTTTCTTCAATATATTTTCTAAATGATATTTGATAATTTCAAGTGGTTGAGGATGAATTTATTACAAATCTTATTGAATCATGTGTATAAATCCTTGAGATCCATTATGGTCGTACCCAATATTCATTACCATTTTTCTCTGAGAGACATGTAATGCCCCCCTTTGTAATAGTGAATATATTTGGTTTAAGAAAATAATAACCCATTTGAAGTTTCATATTCTCACAATTTATTTCACATTTGATCAAATTTCAGTTGACTCTCGGGTGAAAATGTGAAGTTGTGTTACACTTTTGGCCCTTTTTTAAGAAAAAATATCATTTTAGAAGTTTTTCAACTTTCGACAAGTCAAAGTGATTTTTCTATTTAGAATTTTCATTTTATAGTAAGAAGAAAACTTGTCAGAAAATTTATTAGCTTTCTATTGTTTATTTTTTAGAATTTTTTTATTCACATTTGATATGTCAACTTAGCAATTGTTTGACTGTGTGTTCTTTAAAAATCAAGGGATTCATAAAAATTCAAGTTTTTTGGCCCCAATGTATTCTTTGTTAACCTTGCATTTGTGCAAAAAAAATGTGTTGCAACAATCTAGATAGACTCTACTTCGAAGTGGATATATTTACGAAACCAACATATGCACATCATAATTACTAGAGTTTTTTGAATTGAACCAATACGAAAAAATTGCAGGTTTTGAAGATGTTTAACATAGCACCATTTTTCTCAACATATTAGTTAAAAACTAAAAATATAAATACTACTCATTAAAGAATACGGGCCAACATAATGCACCATAAATTTTCCATATTTTTCACAGTATATTTTGGAAGATACAAAATTTTCATTTCACTGAATCATAATGACCTTCAAGATTTTTTGCACATATTTTACTAGAAAAATAGTTAAAATTAACAAATATCTATGAAATTCCATAAAATTTATATCTACTGAAAGTAGATTTAATTGTGAAAATTTTGGTATTGGTGTCGAAAGTAATTTCACCAATTTGATGGAACTTAACCATTCTGAACTTGGAGAAAGGTGAAAAAAGTCGAGCTATTGTAGAGTTGTAGATTTTCGACCAAACAAACTATCTTTTCGACTATATTTATTTTGCCTTGAATGAATGCCAAAATTAATAGAGAAAGTTTTCTGTCTAAAAATCTAAAGACGTTTTGTTGAAAAACCTATCCATATGTTTTGCTGGCAGCAAAATGGAAACGATGTGGCCCTCTGATATAACTCTTTTGGTTGAAAGTTATAAAGAAACTCAGTCGAAATTTCATTTTCACACTCACATTCCTCACGTGAAAATTTTGAATTCCAAACTTCTTTGAATATAATTTTTGGACATAATTTTTTGGGGTTGTATTTTTAGAGTACATTTTTTGGGCTGAATTTTGAAAATGAAGTTTTTTGACTAGATTTTGAAAGTGATTTTTTTGGGCTAGATTTTAAAATTGATTTTTTTTTACTTGATTTTGAAGGAGACTTTTTGGGCTTGATTTTAAAAATCTACATAGATCGAATTAGAATGGGGAATTAAAGTAATTTCAAGAGAAAATATGATCGAAATAGAGATATTGAGGCTCTCATTATTTAAAGATTGTGTACACATCATCGTAATGATGGTTTTTGTTTTGGCCATGTGACAATGATAAAATTGTGGGATATGCCATTATCGATTAAATCAATGATCTTTATGTTCTTGATATAGGAAACTAGATTTAATTTATAGGAAGTAAAAATTCCTAATAAATCATGGTGGGAAATTTGGGCTTCCTCATAAGAAGGCTTCAAGATGATTTCTTTGGGAGGATAAAGTGTAGTCTCTACTAGATCTGGATTTGGGATGGCTTCCTTTAAAATTTTCTGATGCATGTTAGGGTAGGTGATATCTATTAAAAATAATTTAATTCCTTACATATATGTCATTTGACCCATTATTCATCATTTTAATAAGAAAAATTAAGAGATGGATATTCAATTTATTTTGTAAAGATTAAGCTATCATGAGCCTCAAGGGTTAGGAGGTTGAGGGAGTGTGGGTAAATATAGAACGGGGACACAAGTAATGAATTATGTGGGTTCTTTGGTTTATATAATTAACACAATGTGTGCTTCCATAGCTCACTTATACGGTTCGAATAACCTAGCTGGGTGAACCATCAATAATTTTTGCTAATGTCCTCCTTTAGACCAATGATATTTTTATTTTTGATCAAATAAATAGGCATGCTCTCTCTATTAATATACAATAACTCATAGGCAATAATAATTTATTTGATTATGTGTATTTGGTGCAACTCCATCAATAACTCTAAAAAATGGATTTCTATTTCAAGGTTGGTATAAATGGTGTTCAAAAATTGGTTGTAGGTAATGTATCCCACATAAGAGTTCTTGTCACATTGCCACCATACCCACCAAAATTATGGTAGTTTATTAATAATGTATTCAATGGGGAAGTAGTGTTTCATCTGGTTGACCCATCTTGTTGGGTTCCAACTGTCAAACTTGTTTTTATCTACTTTAGGAAATGTGTGATGTATTTTTGATTATATATAAAGGTTGACTTGGTGTGATTCCCTCCATTTTTAATGATTCACCACTACCTCACCCTACTTCTATTGGTCACTATTTTACCTCTTTGTATAGCACATTGGTTATAATCTTGGAAAGTTTTTCTTGTAGATAGGAAATTAAAAAAAATATTCCTTTATAATTAGTCTATCTTAGAAACTAGTGTGTTTAGGTATATAGTTTAAGGAACATTGGTTTTGATATAAAAGGCATAGTTTTTCATGTGGGTGATTATATTCTCTTTAGTCATGTATTTGGTGGATGTCATTGGGCCTTTGCATCCACCAAAAAGGTTTCTAGATAACTATACTATTGTAATTAAATGTCATACAAGGAGGCTTTTGAGATAAAGATCACACAGTTGTAGGCCATGTCTACCAAAATGGTCAACAGAGATACACACAAATGTAATTAATATCTTATAAAGAATATTTTGATATAAGTATTAGAAAATGGTACTATTTGGTTAACTAAAGTTTTATTCTTTCACTCATTATGGAGTATTATTATGGTATGGGTTAAATTATGGGTTGAAAATCCCCAAATTCTTAGTATTCGAGGAGATTTTTTTTTTTTTTACCTATGGGGATTTTAACCTTGAATCTCATTTTTTACATAATAACCTTTTTTTTGCTAAAGCAAGAGTTGTACCTTCTATTTCATTAAAATGGAAAACAAATTACATAATATACAACAGTCCCAAAGGAGATGTAGGCCAAAGAAGTAACAAGAAGCTAAAATCCTAGGGCACCAAGCTAAAGGCTTAAAAACCGAGCCAAGGTCCCACAAACAGAACTACAGTACCCTCTAAATTCAAACAAAGCTGAGACCGTTCGATCCCCCCTAAGAGATCTGATGGACGAGGCACAAATTGGGGTGGAAACAAGTAAACACTTTAAAATTAGAAGCGGAGCGATGAGGAAATAGGGACCATTCTATAAGGATTTCGGGTCTGAATGGGGGATAACCCTCGAGCATGTAGTTCACTTGAAATCCACCAATTCCCACCATGAAGCGAAACAAGAACAGAAGATAACCCTCTCCTGGACTTGCATACTTGTTCTTAACCTTCGATTATCCTTGCCAAATCCAACGATAGAGGATAGTATCGCAAGACCTAGAAGCACGACGAATTACCGCGTGATAAACAACCTGGACCCACCAACAAGCTCACTTGTTCTTGACTGTATATTCATCTCGCCTTATCCGACGGCTGAGGATCATACTGCACGGGCCAAAAGCACCGAGAATTACCACATGATGAGGGCGGTATTCCCTTCCTTCCATTGGCCATGTGTTGCTTGGTGAGTGGAATTGCTCCCAACTTCGAAATACCACTTCCAGCTTGAAGGGCATGCGAAAAACCATAAACCACCCCAAGAGCGGTATTGCTACCACATAAAGAAAAATGGGGGTTTTAATTCTGTCGAGAAAGCCTGGACTCCGGCCCCTCGCACCCTCCCATCTCCATGGGCGCATGAACCAGTGGAAGATGAAAATCCATCCATCCAGCCGTCCATCCGAGAAACAGTGTCTATCGAGCAACTTCCACCTGAAACTTCTGTGTTTGTACTTACCAGGGTTGAGGAGGCTGACAGTGACCTACATCCCAAATAAGACCTCACTGCTAAAATAACACTTCAAAATGAATCCAAATCAACTAGACCCCGTCTATGTGGCTCTGTTCCGAAACACCATTCTATCCTCATTTGCCCGATCATGACAATGCGCCTTTAACCTATTCTAAGGCATCTTTTTCCAACTCAGCGCGACCCTACTTTTGGTGTAGAGCACCCCTTGATTGGCCAGAATGTCCGCCAATTTGTTTGCCATCCTTTGCACATGGGTAAAGCTCACTACACATAAGCACAGGAGGTGAAGCAGAATCCGTTGAAAGACCTCGACCAGCCTCCAGTGTTTTGAGGCTTTTTCTAGCTCCATGCCACAACTGATTCTCTTGACTGAGTTAATCATTAACTTAGAATCAGCTTCAACTATTATATTCTGGAGATTATCCCGCTTCAGGAAATCTAAACATTGCTCAAGAGCCATTAATTCTGCCATGTTGTTAGTGACTCTTCCCAAATGGCAATGGAAAATGAAAAGGATACAGCCATTTTCATCCCTTAACACCCCTCCAAAGCCACCAATACCCAGGTTTGCTTTTGGAGCCCCATCAATGTTGTATTTCAAAAAACCCTGAGGGGGAGGATGCTAGTAATCCTGCTTAGCATCCAGTTTCAGTACCTTCCTATCCAAGCCCTATGGTATAAGCCCCTACATACCCAATTGAAGAAGTATCTGCATTTCAGCTTCTGAAGGTGGATTCTTTGGGGAAGTTCACACTATAGTACCTACAGTCTCCTTAAACTATCTTAATATCTGCTCAAAAATGCATTGGGAGGAACTTTTTTCATTTTTGAAGATTCTGTTGTTCCTTTCTTTCCAGACATACCATATTATGAAGCTTGGTGTTAAATTCCAAGCTGAGCCAAGAAATTCATAACCAGAGAAGTTTCATCTCCAGTTATTTAGGGTGTTGATAATGCTTCATTTGTCCCTGTCTGTCTGTTGGAAAATATTGGCAAAAGTATGCCACAACCTGGAGGTGAAAATGCAATTATTGAGAAGGTGCTCCATTGTTTCCTCTTGGGCTTCATAGAGCTAGCATTTGGAAGGACCCAGAACACCCCTCTTCTGAATGTTTTCCCAAGTCAGAATTTTCTTATGATGTACCAGCCACATGAAGAGTTTGATCTTCATCCATCCTTGATGCCTCCATAGGTTCTACCAAACCCTGTCTGGTACATTGGAGTTCAGCTCAAGGAGTATGCATTTTTCCTCCTTAAGATTGAAGGTACCTTCATTATTGTTTCCCCATCTAAGTTGGTCATGCCCCCTTGTCACTAAAATTTTCCTTTAGTCCAACATTTTCAGAAGTGCCCCAGCTTTTTCTTTCTAGCGGCTGTCATCCCTGTAATCTATATTCTTCCAGGTTCTCCATTTTCCTTCATTATTGGTTTGATCCCAAAAATATTTTACCCTAAGTAACCCTTTGGTATCAGTTTCTTTCTTGAGGTCCAGAAAGTCCTCTCTTAATAGTGTAGGTTCTTGTTTCCATTTATCCTCCCAAAACAAAGCAAGATCTCCCTCTCTGATTTCCCAGAAGCTATTTTTTTGTACTAAGCCTCTATTCTCCCAGGAATTATTCCAGATGTGTGAGCCTTTTATGATGCCATTCATCCTTATGTGATCATTATCTTGCCAAGTGCTGGAATATTTTTCCTTCCAAATACTAGCCCACTGAGCCTTTGGATCTTTTACCCAACACCATCATAATTTTTCCCCTAAAATTTTTCTTAGTACTTCTGGATCATCCAATCCAACACCCCCATGGTTTTTAGGTTTTCAAATCTTATCCCAGGCTACCAAGGCCCATTTCTTTCTCTCCTCCCCCTTACCCCAAAGAAAGTCTCTTTGAATGGTTATTAATTGTTGCATAACTCCTTTTGGAGTTGGAAGGGCTGATAGCCTGAAGACGGGGATTGATTGAAGTATAGCTTTTGTAAGCACTAACTGACCAACCAAGTTTAAAGATCTAATAGTCCATTTCCTGATTTTATCCTACATCTTATTAATCACCGGCTCCTAAATGCTCATGTGAAAAGGTTTATCAGTTAGAGGAACTCCCAAGTATTTGGAAAGAAGGACATCCCTTTGAAAGCCCGGAATTCTGGAGATATTTCTCTGAATAGCAATATTTGTATTGAAGAAAAAAATCTTAGATTTGGAGAGATTAACTTCCATACCTTTAGCCATGGCAAAGTCACACAGGATATGTTTATAAGATAGTGCTTCTTTGACCGTGGGGATTCCCTGCAGCATAGCATCATCAACAAATTGTTGATGGGTCAAAGCTTGTCCAGTCTCAGAAAGTTGGAGACCCTTGATGTTACCAACTTCTTTCGCATGCTTGATTGACCAACCAAGACCTTCCATCATGAGGATGAAGAGAAAGGGAGAGACCGGATCCCCTTGCTCGAGGCCTCTTGAAGGAGTAAAAGTATTGGAAGGAGAACCATTAACCAGAATTGAAAAGCTAGAAGAATTTACCAGGGCCATGACCCATCTTACCCAGTTATGATCAAACCCATAGGCTATAAGGACCTTCCTAATATAGGTCCAATTCAACTTATCGTAAGCTTTGGCTAGGTCCAATTGCATAATCATGCAACCCTTCCTATTGCTTAACAATGAGTGCACCACCTCATGCACTTGAATGATGTTATTGAGAATTTGTCTTCCCTCCACATGACCAGATTACTCCACAGAAATTAGAGTAGGAAGAAGAGGTTTAAGTCTATTGGCAACAACCTTGGATATTATCTTGTACACCACATGCACAAAGATATGGGTCTAAACCTATCCGAAGTTTGAGCATTGTCCTGTTTTGGGATCAAGGAGATGAAGGAAGTATTGAGCACCTTAAAAATGGTTCAATTCATCCTAGAATCCTCCACTACATTCAGAATGTCTTGTTTAAAAATCTTCCAACAAGCTTTAAAGAAATCCACATTGAAACCATCAGGACCTGGCACTTTTCTATTCTGCATTTCTTTGATGACCTCACTAACCTCCTTTTCAGTCACTGGCTTATTAAGATTGAAATTATCCTCTCTTGTTACAAGCCTAGGTATATGCCTTGTTAAGTCCCTGATAAAATTATCTCTGTCTGAAATGGTTTCCTTTGCTACCTCGAAAGTGTTGAACTAACACAGTTTCAATATCTTCACGGGAGTTAAGAAGATGACCTCCCTCATCCTTGATCGAAGAGATCCTATTATGACATATGTTCGCCATGGTGGATCTGTGGAAAAATCTAGTGTTTCTCTCCCCTTATTTTAACCATTGAACTCTATATTATTGTCTCCAAAATATTTCCTCTTGTTTACATAAATTCTCCTAGTCTTGATGATGTTTGGCGACTTGATCATTTCTTACTTTATCAAAGCCATCCGTGATAAGGGCCTGATTGAGATCCTACATTTTATCTTCAACCACTTTTTTCGCTTCAAAAATATTGCCAAATTCATTCTTGTTCCAGTCTTTATGTTTGAGCTTGATGTGCTTTAGTATTTTGTGTAGAAAAAACATTCTTGTACCCTGAATATGCAGATCTTCTGTCCACCATTTTGTAATGTTGCTGATGAAATCTGGGTGGGTGAGCCAAATATTCTGAAATCTAAAGGTCTGTTCTTGGGGGTACCAATGCCCTGAACCTCAAGTTGTACAGGCCAATGGTCCAAGCCTCCAAAGGGGAGAATTCTCGCTATCATTTCCTTGTCGGTGAGCATAAGGTCCTATGATATTATGATTCTGTCTAACTTTGAGGCTACTTGAGACTCTCCTCCTCTTTTATTGTTCCATGTAAAGAAGCCATTACTCATATCAGTGTCAACTAGCTTCATATTATCAATAAAAGTTTGAAATACTATGGAGTCTTTGTTTAAAGTTTTGGTTCCTACTTTTTTCTCCAAAAGTGATTTGATGATGTTGAAGTCCCCACCCATGATCCATGGTACTCCTGCATATCTATCTCTTAGATCCACAAGAGAATTTAGAAACCTGAGTTTATCATCTATTCTTTGAGGGCCATAAACATTTGTGACCAAATAAGTCTCCCTATCTCCCATAGGCTGAATAACCACTGATAAATAATTCCTAGATGCCTCAACATCTATTATGCCAATCGTTTGGGGGTTGCAAAGAGTGAGTATGCCTCCTGCTATATTATCTACTTTAACTTCTACAAACTCGAATCTATTGAGCCATTTGCTGTGAATTTATTTTATTTTTTGAATGGAACATTTAGTTTCCTGGATAAAGATCATATCTGAAGCTTCTTGTTTCATTCTATTGTTAAGTATTCTTTGTTTTCATTTACTACCTAGATCTCTGATATTCCAAGATGTGAACTTCATTATTAAAGATTTGTAAAGGAGTAACTAGTTAGGTCTTTCATCTTACCTGAATCTATCATTAGCTTTCCACATTCCATCAATAACTCGTTCTGCTTTTTTCTGCCTCTTTTATTTCCTAGGTTTCTAGGAGCTAATCTTGGTGTGGTTTTCATAGTTTTCACCCCTTTGTTGCCCTGCCTTTCATTGTTTCTTTGCCTTTCTAGCCCTTTAGCCTGAGTTTTCCATAGGAACAGCTGTTGTACTCTGTTGAACTCTTATTGAGGTAATGAGTCTACCCCTCCCAAGGTTCCCTGTTTCAAGAATCCTTCCAGATCTAGGTGTTCTCTATAAAGAATCTCCTGCAGTTCATGATCCTCCATTTCCATCTCACTCTGGGTCATTTCTTGGTCCATCTCAAGTTCTCCATCGCTCAGCATAGTCTCTTTCTGTTTATTAATACCCTGTTTTTGTTCACGATCTTCTTCTTTCTCCTTCTCCCCTGGGATTCCTTCCATTACCTAATCTACTTTTATTATCTCTTCCTCTTCATCGAGAACTTGGAACCTATTCAAACTGGAATGTTGCCCTTCTATTTGATGTTTCTTTGGCCCCCTTTTGCCCCCTTTTCCTCTATATCCCACTTTGTGAAAGGTTTCAGGATCTTTCATTGTGGTAGCTTTACTTCTATTCTCTATTTTACTCAGATGGCGGTCTCTAAATAGGTGCCCATGCTCATGGCACCTGTGACATCTGAAAGGAATATGTTCATAATCCACTGTTTGCACCCATTCTTCATCAAAAACTTCCAGGATGACCTCATCCAGTAGAGCTCCAGAGAGATCCATCTCCACACATATTCGTGTGAAGGAGGTGTATTTTCCCCTTTTGGTGCCTCAAAAGCTTTGACAAAACGCCCTAGTTTATTTCTTATGGCAGATAACGATTCCGTTTGCTAGTAATCAAGAGGTAGGGAGTAGAGTCTTACCTAGAGTGGGATCGAAGTGAAAGTCTCTCGCTCCGGGACAAAATTCATCATCCACAACCTCATGTAGAGGCCTGTTGCTGCATAGAAGTAGGGCCCTCCTTCAAACACCCTGTCTTTGTCCTCAATATTTGTGAAGGCCACAGTGAAGAAACCCTTTGACCCAAGATGTAGGTCTATGCTTCCTTTTGGTTTCTAGTGGTATTTGATCCATGCCTTTAATGCGTTTTCAGTGGGCCATAATTCCATGAATTTACAGATGATGGCATAGGTCCGCATGTGGTCCATGTGCACCTGCAGAGCAGGATCATTTAAAACTACTCTGGATAAGACCTCAGCCTTGGGTTTACATGGCCCATTTTGCGCCTTTGTTTTTTGCTGTTTCTTGTCTTCTTCCTCAGTTTCTTTTGCGCTGTTGTCCTCCCTTGGTTTGGTTAAATCTTGATCCTCTTCCATGTTCCTTTTCCCATCTCCTGAAGGACCTTTGAGAGATTCTATTGGTTTCTTACCTCGGCTGGCCAATGCTTGCCTGCAGGAGGGAGTGGAGCTCCCCCCTTTGTGCACCTCCATGGAGTTCAATGCCTGCAGAAACCTAAAACCCTATCTCTTCGTCCCTTCAGCTCACCGGCTTGTTCGGTCTTTTTTACATAATACTTAATATCATGGCGATCACAAATTAAGCTACCAGCCATTGGCTTATTCTAGGATAATTATTATGATTGTCATGATTATTATTTCCATTTTGCATAAAAAAAGATAACTTTTGCAAGGTCCTAAGAGAATTATTATTATTATTATTATTGTTATACTTAAGGTACAACAATAGTATTTGATCATATATTTAGAGATACTAACCAAGGAGGATAGACTATGTTTAAAGACAACCTAATTTGTTTTACTTCCTAAATGAAAAATGATTGTGTTTAGAGAGACATTATTTTTTAATTAATCAATCTTAGTAACTTTTTCCTTTGGGTAGTCAATTTTAGAAACATTGGCTTCGATATAAAAGGCATAATTTTCCATGTGAGTAATTCTATTATTTGAAGTCATATGTTTGTAATTTTTTTGGTGTATGTCATTGGGCCCTTGGGTCCACCAAAATGGCTACTAAATAACTATACGGATCCAATAAAATGTCATCCAAGAAGTCTTTTGAGATAAGTATCCGACAATTATAGGGCCATGTCCACCAAAATATTCAACAAATATCTCCACCAATGTAAGTGATGTCACATGAAAAATATTTGATATAAGTCTTAGAATTTATGGTATTATTGGATTGATCAAAAATGCCTTCTTTCACTCCATATAGAGTATTACTCTTGCATGAGTGTTATTATGGGGTGAAAATTCCCAAATTACCATTATTCTAGGAGAATTATTATTAACTTTTTTTGTTTTTAAGATGTGTGAGTCCTGAGATGATTGTACGCTCAACCTTTGCCTTGATAAACATTGACCCTAGGATATCTAAGTTGTAAAAATCACTCATAGGGGCTTCACTGGGTGAGAAATACCATACCACGTGGGTTCATATGGGAATATATACCGAGGAAAAAATGACATAATATATTGGGGGTAAAGGGTTTTTATATTGACATCTATAAAAAAATGGAGCTCAAAGTTAATGAAAATTGTAAAGGGGTATAAAAAATGTTAATGAAAAAATGGATACCTACAATATCTAGTTAAATTAGGGATTTTTTAAATTGGGAAGGTGTATTGGGTTAGTATTTGTAAGGGGTTAAATAATTTGATTTTTAAAGGTATTTTCCAATATGCAGTCAAATTAATGTTATTGTTTAATATGCCATGAACAGATATGATATGTCGGAGGTTCATTGAGCGAATGCCCTATTAGGGGATCACACCTAGCCTAGGCCACACCAGCACTTAATGTGGCTAGATTTTTCCCACGAAGTTTTAAAATCATGACCTTCACATCACAAAGTGCCTTAATAGTACACCCCATCACCATCTATTCTACACTCCATCGACTAGGAGAATTTTTTTTTTTGTTGTTGTTATTAAAAAGGATAATTTTTGCAAGAACCTAAGAGAAAAGGCCCCAAAAATTATTATTATTATATTATATCTCTTTAATATACTAAATGTTTGCAACAATAATATCTGATCAAATATTTAATGATGCTAACCAAGGAGAGTAGGTTATTTTTAAAGAAAGCTTATTGTATTTTGCTTCTTAAATGACATTATTGTGTATAGATATGATATGACACATGTATAGCATTTAAAATAAATAAATATAAAATTTGGACATATGTTGGCACAAGAAAGAGTTTTGTTACCATTTATCATATACTTATTAAGAAATAAATAGAGAAATATGAGAAATATTTGAAGAAATATAAACTATAGAAATTTAAAAATACGAGAAAGAGTTATATAAAATTTATAAAATATCAACCCTTGCACTCATAATTAAGAGAGAGAGAAATGTTCACCGTCCTCTTCAAGGAGTAACCTCCAATTGAGAAAAGGTCCAATATAATAACACAACTTCGCAAACAATTGTATACCCTTCTACTAATATAAATAGTTTGTAAGTAGTAAAACCCTAAGTAGTTGTCTTACGATAATAATGAATATTAACCATCTAGTTGGACTTATTTAATTAGCATGACCCTTTACATTGAATAACCATATACTACTTACCAAATGACCCCTCTTCTAAAAACATGGCCTAACACATTATTCACTAATTCAACGCGCATGTAGAATGGCCTCATGCATTAATTCATTAATGCCTAAGTATCTCGAAGTAAGAAGGTTAGGGTAGTACCCTAATTGGCATGCAGACAAGGTTAATGATTATATCATCATTATGAGACTTCATTTTGTTAAAATGATGACACAATAACTAGTGAACCTTTGAGGGATATTCAACTACCGAGTCACATAACATCACTCTCTTTCATATTTCATCATGCACATACAAGTTGGTGAATTTAAGGATTCAAACAATGAGATTAAGAAACATCCATGCCGCTAGACTTCATGAGTTTGTTACATAGTCAATTATGCAAATTGAGAGCTTGGGTGATAGAAGGACGTATTCCATAATCCCCCCTCCTTGTACATGGTATAAAACATAATATCCCAAGCTAATTACAATTCAAGGTTTTTCTTAGCATAAAATTATTTATTTTAAATACTTGGTTCCAAGAACAATGGTGATCGATGATACAAGTTTCCTTGTCGAAGTTCCATAAAAACATTCATATGCTCACCATCCTTTCTATGTAATGCATGGTAGAGGTTCAGACGCTAAAGCTCTTTTTTTCTAGACCCTTTTGGAACTGATATTTTACCCACCTATCTAGGATTTTCGTCATCATTTTATTTTCTATTTATTAGTGTCAATGGAGAGTTTTTTGCCTACTGTTTTTGGTAGGGGGGTGATGCGGGGTGGGTGGGATGTTGGTGGAATGGCCCTATGTCTAACCTCTACATGAGGAAACAATATAATATTAGGAAACAATTCCTTATCCATCATTGTGTTAATTGGCTTAGGAATCATCAACCTACAAGTGGATGTGCTCTTAGCTGGGTCCTTGTAAGCCAAATTAACTTTGTTACAATTGTTGACCACTTAAATACATTCCTTTTTTGTAACAAAGGCCAAATCATTTTGATTCAAATAAGCTAGACTGAGAAATAAAGTATAAAAATAATTGACCCTAACTTTTAGGGGTATCCTTAATCCTAATAATAACTTTGTGAGGAAAGTAAGTTTTTTAAAAATATATTATTATTTTAATAAATTAAAATTATAGTGACTTTGATAAACACTTATATACATTTTAGAGTATATTGATACAAATACTTACATGGTCTTAATGATGAGAATTTAAAAATCATAATATATTTTTTCAAATGGATTAGACAACATTTAAAATAATAATAATATTGTTTTAAAGTCAATTTTTATTCTCCCTTATATCGAACTATAGAGTGTCTCTTGATTCAAAAATTATTCTACCTACTTTATAGTAAATATTAACTTAACAACTATTGTAACTAGATTGTTAATTTAGTATTGCCAATATTGTAATATAATTGTTAAAGACATAGGAAAAATCATTTTGAATCAAGGAAGTTAGAATGACAAATAAATCACTAGCATTTAGGGGTATCTCTAATTCTAATAATAACATCAATAAGGAAAGTAAGTTTTCAAAAAATAAATTATAAATTATATTTATAAGAACATTGATATAACTTATTTGCATCTTAAATTTAATTGATACAAACTCATATATACTTCTAGAAATAATAACATATTTGTCAAATAAAATAATTATAGATTTGAGTTGAAATACACCAAAGAAAATTCCAATATTGTTTTAAAGTATATTTGTGTTCTATAGAGTGTTGAATTTATCTCCTATCTTTTAGGTTATGGGATATTCTCGAATTGAAATAGAAATAAAAATGCTCATTATAGAAGTCTCTTGACCCAAAAATTATTCTAGCTACTTTATAACCAAGTCAAATTTAATTTAACAACTACATTAACTAGATACTTAATTTTAATATATTATTTTTTATAATTGGTTAAAATTGTAATATAATTATTAAAAACATGGTTAAAATCATTTTGAATAAAAAAAGTTAGAGTAAAAAATAAATATAAAAATGATGGTCTCGAGCCTTTAGGGGTGTCCTTAATCCTAATAACAAATTCAATACAGAAAGTAAGTTTTTAGAGAATAGAGCCATTGAAGTTAGCTTGAATGCATGGGAAGACATTTCCTAACCAATATTGAGGTCTTATTCAAAATTTAGTTTACTGGTCTAGGATGACTTGTGTGTTGTTGAGTTAGACTCAAAAATAAAATAGTAATCTCACCAACACAATTCCAAATTTACTTAGTAACAATTCAAAAATTATATATATATATATATATATATTTCAATAAGAGCTAAATTCCAATCTACATAGTAATGATCAAAAAATTATATATATATAATATTATATATTATTATTATAATATATATTTTTCAAATTATAAAAATAAATATGAAATTATTAATGTAACGTTGATACACTTAAAGAATCCTTATATTTGCTTAACAAACCAGTTGAGAAATCCTAATATTGCAACACTTTATATTTGAATGTTGCGTATGCTGCCAATGGGAGCCATTGGATTAAATGTGCCATTGGGTTAAATTGTATCTTTTATAAGTTGCGCTGGAGACAAGAACGTGCGTTGATAAGTATGTAAAATTCCGTCATGTCTTGCATATGAGTCCATTTTGTTGAAGAAGTATGGCAATTGAGTTTAGGTTTTATTCTATCAGTGGTATTAACTCCGTTGAAATAAACATATAATCTTGCGATATAACTCGGTTTTTATATAAACTATCTATTTTTAAATAAAATGATGTAATTTCTTTTTTCGAAATTTTCTATGTGACTTTTAAAAATTAAAATAAGCTATTTTTTTTAATTTATTTTATAATAAAATATTTGATTTAACAATATTCAGATATTATTATTAAAAAAAAATTAAATTTAAAAAAAAAAAAATACCTGAGAAGAAAGTCATGCAATTTTATAGTATTTTTGTCTTGAAAAAACTTTATATTAAAAGTTAAGTATCAACCCACATCTATCTAGTAGCTCTTCTATACAAGATGATGATCTATTCATGAATGCAAAATGTATACTATGTTTTGTAATGCAATTTTAAGTTATGATTGTTTTAGACATCTACACCATGATAAGATTAATGAATACAAAATCTACCATGTTTTGTAATTTGGAATTTTACTATTCATTAAACTACTTGACAAAATAGCTACACTAAACCTAAGGAGTTGATCTCAATTCCATATTATCTTCTACTAACATTATAAGAATCAACATGCAAAATGTATAAACTTCAAAATTAGCATATTAAAGATCAATTCATAATAAAGAGTTTTGGTTTAAATATGTCCAAACTTTATCTCATGATAAAAGTAAATATAATAAAAACATTGTCCAATAAAAATTTTCATCAAAAAGAATCTTGTCACATCCTCTTGCTATCATCAGATTCATGGGTGCCCTGCACAATGTGTGTAATATGCATATATACATAAGATGGTCTACTTTTAAATTAAATTTTAAAGTATTAAAATTAAACGAGAATTTTATAATCAAAACAAAATTATAAAAGGTTTAAAATTTCATGCAATGCCTCATAGTGTTTGCTCTACATTGTGCCCTCTTGAAAGCCCTGTGCAACGCATGTATATGTATATATTAAAAATTTAAAATTTCACATGAAAATGTATAAACTCGTAATATTAAAAAAATTGTAAAACTTTTTCAAATTGTGTTGACAATCCAATCCTTATAGCGGACTCAAGTTTCAAATTCCATGCAATAACTCATGTTGTTGCCCCTACATTGTGCCCTCATGGATTCCATGTACTATACATGTACATGTATATATTAAAAATTTAAAATTTCACATGAAAATGCATAAACTCGCAATATTAAAAAAATTGTAACAACTTTTTCAAATTGTCTAGACGCTCAAATCCTCATAGCTAGCTCAAGTTTCAAATTCCATATAATACCTCATCATGTTCCCTTTGCATTGTGTCCTCATGGATTCCCTATACAATACATGTACATTTATATAGTAAAAATTTAAAATTTGACATGAAAATGCATAAACTCACAATATTAAAAAAATTGTAACAACTTTTTCAAATTGTCTAGAAAATCCTATCGTCATAGCTCACTCCCTTGATACTGTCCCTCGAGGAGGGTAATTATCTCCATAAACCTAAAAATTTTAAATTTTAAAATTGTAAGATAGAGATCTAATTTTTTAACGAAACTTGATTCAATTTATAAGAAAACAAAATTGAAATATTCAATACTTGTGATAAGCTAGTATTTGACACATCTCCTAATAGAGAGGAAGAGAGTCATGTTGTGTCGAAAATTCCAGATGGAATATTAACAATTAATTATACGTAATTTGTTTTTACAAATATGTCTTCACGATATAGATATAATAAAAGTAAATTAATAGTATCCACATGTTCTTCAAAATAAACTCTCTCTCAACATATATTCATCAGAACCTAAACACGACACTGCGATATTATCAAATTTTTCATTCAAGGGTTAGTATTTTTTGATGATATAATAATCTACAACAAATATTAGAAGGATTATGCTCAACATGTTTACAGGGTGCTCAAATTATTGGAGGAGAAATAATTGTATGCAAAAAACTCCAAATGTTTCCTTGGATTACAAGAGGTGGAATATTTGGGTCATATTGTATCTCTTGAGGGTGTTAAGGTAGACCTTGACAAAATTAAAGCCATCAAAGATTGTAAAATCCCCATGAACCTAAAGCATCTTCCAGGATTTCTTGGGTTAACAAGGTATTTTTGAAATTTTGTTAAAAATTATGGGAGAATAGCAGCAACTCTAACAACATTACTGAAGAAAGATGCATTTTGTTGGACTCCAAAAGCAACTAATGCCTTTGAACATATTAAAGAGGAAACGTGCCAAGTTCTGGTCTTAGCTACACCATACTTCAAAATAACCTTTATTATGGAATGTGATTCCTCAGGAAATGCAATTGGTGTTATTTTAATGCAAGAAGGAGGAACCATTGATTTTGAAATTGGTCTAATGAAGGGGAAGTATTTACACAATCCTATTGATTAGAAGGTAATATTGGAAATACTACATGCACTACCTAATGTGAAAACACTTCAAAGTAAAAACAAATCATGATAGCCTTAAATACTTTTTGGAAGAAAGATTATCTTGAGAATAGCAATAAAAATTGGGTCACAAAGATGTTGGGTTATGTAATTGAAATCGTCTACAAAAAAATGGAAGCAAAATGTTGTTGCAGATCCACTCTCAAGAAGGGATGAGGATGTGGAAGCATTGCTTTTTCCATTTCTATTATCCAACTTGATTGGATAAATAAAGGAAAGGATGAGTGAAATAATGAAAAAGAGGTGTGGATACTCATTCAAAAGTTGTAGCAAGATCCATGTACATCTGATATATTTATCTGGAAAAATGATTAATTATCATACAAAGATCACTTATATCTATGTAAGGATTCCCAACTCAAACAAAAATTTCTTTTGGAATTGCACACCTAAGGAGGGCACTTAGCATTTTTAAAAACTTACCACAGGGTCAAGAATGATTTTTTTAGTGATGATCTTAAATCTAATATTCATAAGTTTATAGCAAAATGTTTGGTTTTCCCTTAATCTTTTGAACATTAAGGGAATAACAAATTTTGATTGAAATGCGTTGAAACGTAGGCAATGGACTACTGGAATCAACTATTTCCGCCATGATAACTCAAGTGCGTTGAAAGGTCGGCAATGGACTGCTAGTATCCACTGTTGCCGCCATAATGAATGCTTTGTGAAAGGAAACTGAATGCTTTGTGATAGGAAATTCCATGCGAGGATTTAGTAAGAATACAATTGAAGGGAGTTTATCTATGATAAGGGTTGCATTCAATCTTTCGCTTTGAGGTTCAACACCTTTATCCTTGCTGGTTAGCTATCTCGTTTTCTTAAGACTGAACAAGACTAATATAGATGCTGGTAAGGAGTCGATGTCTATCTTTCATGATTTTTTATCTCAAAACCAACTAATTATTGAAAACCATCAAGAAATGGTAAATTCATCAAGAAATTGTTCACCAAGAATCAGTTCTAATTGTAAGTTTTTTCTTAACTATTAATTATTAATCTTAGTTTTTTCTTAACTATTAATCTGATGGTCTTAAAATCTTCAATCGTCTAACATTCCATTCAATGGCGCAGAATAGTACATGCATGCACATGCATGGGAGTTGGTTTTAAAGGTGAATGCCTTACAACATAATTATTTGATGTGTCGTGGAATGAGGAGTTTGTACTCCTACTCAGAACTTAAGTTAATCGATGTCCTTCAACCTCCCAACAAAATCTGCAACTTGCAATAAAAATCTACTTGGTTGATTTACTCATGTTCCACAAATATGGTTGCTGTCAATTTAATAGTTGATGTGGTTGAAATTAATTTTTCCAACAGCAATCACAACTACACCATTTAAAATTCCCAAACAATGTCTTAAATGGGAAAAAATTTCACATGCCAATGGCTTTGTGAAGATGTCTGCAAACTATTGTTGCGACATGTAGCGTTGCAACACAATTTCATCATTAATAATCAATTCTATAATAAAATGATATTTAGTGTCAATGTACTTGCTCCTAATCTGAAAAATAGAATTCTTTGATAGCCCAATTGCGAAATTGTTGTTGTAGAAAATAATTGTTGTTCCTTCTTGTTCATGGCATAAATCCCTCAACATTCTTCTCATCCAAACTGCTGGACACACTACAGTTGTTGTGACAAAATATTCATCTTCTAATGTTGACAATGAATTCTTCTAGGAAGCCCATGAAATGGTTCCCAGACCCAAATAAAAAACATATCCTGACATGCTCTTTCTATAATCAACACTTCCTTCCCAGTCACCGCCAGTGTAACCATCCAGCCTAAAATCATTTATTGTGGTGTACAAAATACCATACTCCTTTGTCCCATTGACATACCTTAGAATTCTTTTGGCTGCTTGCCAGTGTGCTTTCTTAGGTGTCTCCATGAACCTTGACACTAAGCTCAATGCATACATTATATCAGGCCTAGTCGCTATCAAATACATTAAGCTTCCCACCATACTTTTGTATAATGTCTAATTGACATTGTTGCTGTAATATTATTTTCGTAATTTCAATCACATGACAGTTGGAGTTGGGGCGGGCTTGCTGCTCTACATATTAAAACTATCCAAAAATTTTGATACATATTTTGCTTGAGAAATACAAATATAATTTTTTGTTTTCTTCACTTCTATGGCCAAAAAATACCTTAACAACCTCAAGTTTGTCATTTCAAACTTACTTTTCATGACCTTTTCGAAAAAAACAATGAGAATATCATCACTTCCTGTAAAAATCAAATAATCTAGATATAAAACAACAATAAGAAGCTTATTGCCTCTCTGTTTGATGTAGAGAGTAGGCTCGCCATCACATTTATCAAATATATTGTCCATCAAGTAAGTATCTATTCTGCAATACCATGCACGCGGTGCTTTCTTTTGCCCATAAAGAGCTTTTTTCAACCTATACACCTTGTCTTCTAGGCCTTCTACCTCATAACCAAGTGGTTTGCACAACATATACTTCCTCTTTCAACAAGCCATTCAAGCACGATGATTTTACGTCCATTTGATAAACTTTCCATTTATGTTGCGTGTAAATTGACAATACTATGCACATTGTCTCCATCCTTACAAGTGGCGCAAATTTCTCTGCATAATCTCTTCCATGTTGTTGCTTGTATCCTTTGACAACTAGTCTTTCTTTCTACCTTTCAATCTTTCCTTTAGCATTGTTCCTGGTCTTATAGACCTGTTTCACTCCAATGACCTATTTTCCTTGTGGAAGGTCCACTAATTCCCATGTATCTTTTTTTCTATTGCTTCTATTTCTTCATCAATTGTTACGATCCATTTTTCCTATTTGACTGCATCCTCAAAATGGATTGGGTCATATACATGAAAAAAAAATTCAAATAAGGAATTTAGAAATGCACTACTATCAACTTCATTTTCGTCATAAATTTCACTTAAATTTATGAATTTTTATCTTCTTATGCTTGCAGAAGACGGACTTGACATGTCACTTGATGTTGCACTTAAAGTAGATGATGTTGTGGGTCTTTGTGGTGTGCTTGGAGTAGTATTTTCTTGACTGCATGACATTGTCCTATTATTTGTTGATGGTGTCAGATGTTGAATGCTTTGTTGTGCTTGAATAGGAGTAGGAGTAGTCACCATTGAGGAATTACTTGTTGCATTCAATCCTCATTATCTTCATTTGGTATACTTTTTTTCACATTGAATATCTTCTCTAAACTTCCATCCCGTTCTTTCTCTTGTATGAACTGCACATCTTTGTTGATTATGACCTTCTTGGTTAATGGATTGTAGAGCTTTTATGCCTTGGATTCATCCCTATATCCAAAAAATATGCATTTCTCTCCCTTGTTGTCAAACTTCTTCCTTAACTCATCTAAGACGTGTGCATAATCCACACATCCAAACACTCTCATATGAGTGACACTATGCTTTCTTCCACTCCATGCCTCTTTAGGAACCATATTCTTCACACTTTTGGCCAGACACCTATTAACGATATATGTTATGCAAGCAAAAACTTTAGTGCAATAATCATTTGGAAAATGATTTGCCTTCAACATACTCCTTTCGATTTCCATAATGGTCCTGTTTTTTCTTTCCGTGACACCATTTTACTAAGGTGTATACCTTGCTGTAATTTGCTTGTGAATTCCATGCTCCCTACAAAAACATAGGAAGTCATTTGAGATTTATTCGTCACCTCTGTCAGTCCTCAAAACATTGATGTAGTGTCCACTTCGCTTCTCAACAAGAGCTTTGTATTGGAGGAAACGATCAAACACTTCACTTTTCTATTTTAGGAAGTATACCCATGTCTTCCTTATATAGTCATCTATGAAAGTCAAGAAATAATAGTTGCCACCAATTGATGGTGTTTTCATTGGTCCACATAAATCTGAATGGAAAATCACCAAGCGTCCTTTTTCCCTTATTGACTTTCTTGCTGGAAATGATCATCTATGTTGTTTTCCCAAGAAGCATCCTTCACATAGGTTTTCCAGTTTTACTATGAGTGGAAATTCATTCACCATGTCTTTCCTATGTAGCAAATTTAAACCTCCAAAATTAAGATGACCACTGCTTGAAAGTTTATTTGTGTGACAATTGCAACTTTTCTTTCATCCTCTTGTGAATTCATTGATAGTTTTTCTTGTGCACCTTCTTCCATCAAATATGGTTTTAGCTTGAGAGGAAACATTCTATTACTTGTCATCTTAACTTTTTCAATCAGTTGTTTTCTTGGAGACTTATCCAAAATTGTGCACTCTCCATTTTTGAAAAAGGCATTGTAGTCCCTTTGCATGAACTTCCCAATGCTTATAAGGTTATGCTTCAAACCAGGGACAAAATAGACATATGAAATGCACCTCTTCTCCCCCATCTTTGTTAGAATATTGACTCTTCCTTTTCCCATGACAGGGAATTTGTTATCAGTCCCTAATGTCACTTCAAATTTCACACTTTCATCTAGATTGGAAAACATTTCTATGATTCGTGTGATGTGATTTCTACACCCTAAATCTAGAAACATTACACCCCTTTGTTTTTCTTATGCTACATTGCAAGCTAAAACCCTGCTATCTTAGTTCTGATTTTCCTTTCTGAAATTTGCACTTGGTTTGTTACTTATATCATGTTGCTTATTTCTGCATTCATTTGCATAATGGCCATACTTGTTACAATAATGACATTAAACTCGATATTTATCATACCTTTGACCTTGTGCTTGATTCTGGCCTGGGCGTTGACTTGGATTTTCATTGTTGCCCCTTCCACTTGAGCTTGAAGGGTTGCCTCTTACTTCTGTGTGTGGGTTTCTTCCTCTTAGTCTATCATTTGTTCTTCCTCTGCCTCTACCTTCATTAAATGATACTTATGTCTTGAAGGCATGCTCCAATGAGGAGTTTTTTGCTCTATTAAATCTATGTTAATGACAAATTAGTGATGCATGAAGCTCATCCACTAAAAACTGTGAGAGATCCTTTTCCTCTTCTATGGCCACAACAACAACATCAAATCTTGATGGAAAACATCTCAAAATTTTGTCAACTATTCTCCTTTCCTCAAGTGTCTTACCATGAGACCTAATTTGAGTAACTAGACCAATTAATTATGTAAAAAATGAGTCTACATTCTCTGGCACTTTCACACAAATTGTCTCAAAATATCTTTTTAGCATTTGTAGTTTTGTTGTCTTCACTTTTGTCATGCCTTGATAGGTTGTCTAGAGGATATCCCATCCTTGCATTGACTTTGTTCCTCCCGCAATCCATGGGAAAATGCTTTCATGAACTGCTTCAAAAATGTAGAAGAGGGGTTTTGAATCCTTCTTCCTGTTGCCCCTCAACAAATCCTTTTATGCTTGTGTCAACGCATTGTATGTTGTTGCATCTATTGGTTCTTGGAACCCATTCTCCAACAAATACCAAATATCTTGAGAAGCAAATAAATATTTCATTGTTATAGCCCAATGATCATATTTGTTGCCATTAAATGGAGGTATTTGAGGATTAGGCAAGTTTTTTATTGATGCTGTCATTTTATCTGTTAAAAAAAAATTCTTCCTACTAATAAATATGCTCCAAAAAAAATATGCCTTCAAAACAACCTTTAACTCCCAGTAAAAACACTTGTTGTTGGGCAGCGAATCCCCCGCGTAACGGATTTGGGGCTCAAAGCCCACAATTTTGGATAAAAGTATGGTAAAGGGTCCACGAAGTGCACAAAGCACAAATTGTAATGGGTCAAGTCCAAGGGTAGTCCGCCCTAAAATATTATAGGTTAATCTAGAATGTGTCGACTTGCCCATGGTCCGCAGACCATGGAAATGTATAAATAGAGCAAGGATATAGGTTTAGAAGGCAGTTTTTGGATGGTAGCTCAATAGAGATCTTAAGCATATGGTTTTGTAAAAGCAAGAGTGCTCTGAGTCTCTACTTCCAAGTCGTGGGTGGTAGTGGTTAGAGTAGGCTCTACAACTATGTGCGTAGAGGCTTGGTAGAGTCTGCAACTGTGTGCGTGGACCCCTGCAGCTGTGTGCACAGGTTGGAACTAGATTGTACTGAACAGAATATTAATAAAGATAAGTGTTCCTGAATTATTGCAAATCTATATGTTTATGCTTATGTTATGGTTTTATGAGTATATTTAATATTTATGATTGCGCGCACTGGTTTTAACTGTTAAATGCTCGATTAACGACTTTAAAGAACAGATCGGACATATAATAACTGCAATAATACTAAGAATCTAAGAACCACCCCATCGTGGATCTTTGTGAAGGCCAGATAGCTGCATAGAATAGTGCGAGTGCATAGATCGGGTTGCAACCCCTCCAGACCTCATCAAGACATCCTTAGGGTGTTGAAACCTAGTTCCAGCACCCTCCCATACTAGCTCAGGCGAGACTTCAGTCTGCGCTCCGCAGATTGTTGCTGAAAGGGCCGGTAGTATGGGATCTATTTGGCTAAAACACTTGTACTTACACTAAAAAAAAATTGCACCTACAAATGTTCCTTCAAAACAACCTTTAACTCCTAGTAAAAACACTTGCACTTACACTAATAGAATTTTACACCTGCTATGCTACCACGTGAAAGTTGAGGCAGAGTGATCTCTTTTCAATCTAAAAACTCAAGCAAATTCACGCAGAGTAGAATGAGGTAAAACAAAGTGGTTGTGCAGTGAAAAGAAGATGTTATTTTGAAGAAAGATATTCCAACAAAATATACTTCAGATTATAAATGCAAAAACACAAGAGAATACGTTGGCATGATAAATGGAGGCTGCAACTCCTTCACTAGGTAAAACTGTGAGTTCTTACTGAGACTTACACTTGATTAGGAGTTGCAGAGTAACTCGTTGTAAAACCCTGTAATTTAATTGTAATGTGGATTAACAATCATCTTCCATCTCAAACACTATCTAAGAGAAACTGGCTCACTACGTGCATATTGCACCATGTTACAATTAGTTGGAGAGAAAATTAGCCTCTCAAAAATTAATTACTTCAATAATAATACACAGTGAAAATTTTGTCATTCCAATAATGATACACAGTGAAATCTTTGCATACATTAAATTGCATTTGGTTGACTATCATTTTTCTCTACTACAGAAAGTTTAAGAGAAAGCTAGGTCCATAAATCCATAGATTAGGTTAGCTAGGATTCAGGAGTCCTTCGTCTATATCAATGAATGAATGAATGAAGTGAAGTGATCAGAGTCTTGTTGGAATCGACAATTGAATCAACACAAAAGGAAAACTTGAAGAGAAAAAGAAAGTTAATTGAGATTTGTATGGTGCAAGATTTGGGCATAAAGACAAGGAAAGATTGATGTATTTTTCTATTGTTGGAGACATGAGAGGAGAGGAGAGATGAGTTGGAGTCATTGGCATGTATTAAATACAATCAGTAGTATGGATCATGTACCTACTCAATTACCGAGAATCGATGCTATGGGTGTGGGCTCCGTAAAGTCGAGGCGGCTTAAACATCACACCTCAACAGAATTGAGAGAGTAGGAACCATAGCAGGCCGTGATTACCATGTGAATGATACCTTAGGTAATATGGGTAGGGTCCACCTTGTGATTGGTTAGAGAGAATAATAATTTTTTCCATAATGAGAAAAGAATAGTGTGGGTTCTCTAGTATATAAAATTACCACAATCAATGCTTCACTAGCTCACTTATAGGTCTCCAACCATGTAGTTGGGTGAACCGTCAATAGTTGTTCTGTAATGCCCTACTTTAGACCATTGATAAAAAAATCTCTAAAAAAATAACAAGGCATGCTCTTTGTGTCAATAGACAATTACACATACGCCATAATATGGTATTTGATTATGTGTATTTCATGCAACTTGATCAAAAACTCTGAAAATTGGATGTCTATTTCAAAGTGAGCATAAATCGTGTTTATAAATTATCTCTTGGTAGTGTATCCTACATAGGAATTCATGTGACCTTGCCATCATTTTCAATTCTATCAATCCGAGTACAACACACCCACATAAATTCTCCTAGTTTTTTAATAATGTCTTGCATGGAGAAGTAGTGTGTATTTTCTCGATCAACAACTCAAAATGATGGATATCTATATCAAAGTGAGCATAAATGGTGTTTAGAAATTGGTTATAGGAAATGTATCCCATATATGACTTCTTGTGACATTGCCACCATTTTCAATGATCATGATCCAAGTACAACACACCCACTGAAATTCTACTACTTTACTAATAATAGTTTGGATGAAGAAGTAGTGTATGTTATTAAATCAAGGTGTATTTTTTATAGGGAGCTTTCAATAACATGGATGGGATTTAACTCGATACAATGTTGAAGATTCCTTTCTTCAATAAATTTTTCTAAATGATATTTGATAATTTCAAGTGGTTGAGGATGAATTTATTACAGATCCTATTGAATCATGTGTATAATTCCTTGAATCCACTATGGCCATACCCAATATTCATTACCATTTTTCTCTGAGAGACACGTAATGCCCCCATTTCCAATAGTGAATATATTTGGTTTAAGAAAATAATACCCCATTTGAAGTTTCATATTCTCACAATTGATTTCACATTTAATCAAATTCCAATTGACTCTTGGGTGAAAATGTGAAGTTGTGTTACACTTTTGGCACTTTTTTGACAAAAAATATCATTTTTAGATGTTTTTCAACTTTTGGCAAGCCAAAATAAATTTTCTATTTAGAATTCTCATTTTATAGTAAGAAGAAAACTTGTCAAAATTTTTATTAGCTTTCTATTGTTTATTTTTTAGAATTTTTTTATTCACATTTGATATGTCAACTTAGCAATTGTTTGACTATGTGTTCTTTAAAAATCAAGGGATTCATAAAAAGTCAAGTTTTTTGGCCCCAATGTATTCTTTGTTAACCTTTAATTTGTGCAAAAAAAAATGTGTTGCAACAATCTAGACAGACTCTACTTCGGCATGGATATACTTATGAAACCAACATATGCACAATATAATTACTAGAATTTTTTGAATTGAATCAATACGAAAAAATTGTAAATTTTGAAGATGTTTAACATAGCACCATTTTTCTCAACATATTAGTTAGAAACTAAAAATATAAATACTACCCATTAAAGAATATGGGCCAACATAATGCACCATAAATTTTCCATATTTTTCAAATTGTATTTTGGACGATACAAAATTTTCATTTCATTGAATCATAATGACATTCAAGATTTTTTGCACATATTTTACTAGAAAATTAGTTAAAATTAGCAATATCTATGGAATTCCATAAAAATTATATCTACTGAAAGTAGATTCAATTATGAAAATTTTTGTATTGGTATTGAAAGTAATTTCACCAATTTAGTGGAGTTTAACCATTCCGAACTTTGAGAAAGGTGAAAACAGTTGAGCTATTGCAGAGTTCTAGATTTTCGACTGAACAAAATATCTCTTCGGCCGAATTTATTTTTCCATGAATGAATTTCAAAATTAATGGAGAAAGTTTTTCGTCAGAAAATATAAAAATGTTTTGTTGAAAAAACTATCCATATGTTCTGTCGGCAGCAAAATGGAAATGATGCGACCCTCTGATATAACTCTTCCGGCTGAACACCATAAATAAACTCAGTCGAAATTTCATTTTCACAGTCCCATTCTTCATGTGCAAATTTTGAATACCAAACTTCTTTGAATCTAACTTTTGGACATAATTTTTTGGGGCTGGATTTTTAAAGTACGTTTTTTGGGCTGAATTTTGAAAGTGAATTTTTTTGGCTAGATTTTAAAAGTGAATTTTTTGGGCTGGATTTTAAAAGTGATTTTTTTGGACTTGATTTTGAAAGAGACTTTTTGGGCTTGATTTTAAAATATACATAGATTGAATTAGAATAGGGAATTAAAGGAATTGCAAGAGAAAATATGATCGAATTATAGATATTGAGGCTCTCATTATTTAAACATTGTGTACACATCATCGTAATGATAGTTTTTATTTTTGTCGTGTGACAATGATACAATTGTGGGAGATGCCATTATCGATTAAATGAATGATCTTTGTGTTCTTGATATAGGAGACTAGATTTAATTTATAGGAAGTAAAAATTCCTAATAAATCATGGTGGGAAATTTGGGCTTCCTCCTAAGAAGGCTTCAAGGCGATTTCTTTGGGAGGATAAAGTGTAGTCTCTACTAGATATAGATTTAGGATGACTTCCTTTAAAATTTTCGGATGCATGTTAGGGTATGCGATATCTATTAAAAATAATTATATTCCTTACATATATGTCATTTGACCCATTATTCATCATTATAATAAGAAAAACTAAGAGATGGATATTCAATTTCTTTGTAAACATCAAGCTATCATGAGTCTCAAGGGTTAGGAAGTTGAGGGAGTGTGGATTAATATAGAAGGGGGAGATGAGTAATGAATTATGTGGGTTGTTTGGTTTATATAATTAACGCAACCTGTGCTTCCATACCTCACTTATACAGTTCTAATAACCTAGCTAGGTGAACCATCAATAATTTTCGCTAATGTCCTCCTTTAGACCAATGATATTTTTATTTTTGAAAAAATAAATAGGCATGCTCTCTGTGTCAAAAGACAATAACTCGTAGGAAATACTATTGTATTTGATTATGTGTATTTGGTGTAACTCCATAAATAACTCTAAAACATGGATGTCTATTTCAAGGTTAGTATAAATGGTGTTCAAAAATTGGTTGTAGGTAATGTATCCCACATAAGAGTTCTTGTCACATTGCCACCATTTCGAAAGCTCTCGATTCAAATACACCATACCCACCCAAATTATGGTAGTTTATTAATAATTTCTTGGATGGGGAAGTAGTGTTTCATCTGGTTAACCCATCTTGTTGGGGTCCAACCGTCAAACTTGCTTTTATCTACTTCAGGAAATGTGTGATGTATATAGTTTTGATTATATAGAAAGGTTGACTTGGTGTGATTCCCTCCACTTTTTGATGATTCACCACTAGCTCACTCTACTTCTATTCGTCACTAGTTTACCTCTTTGGATAGCACATTGGCTACAATCTTGGAAAGTTTTTCTTGCAGATAGGAAATTAGAAAAAAAAATTCCTTTATAATTAGTCTATCTTAGAAATTTATGTGTTTAGGTAGATAATTGAAGGAACATTGGTTTTGATATAAAAGGAATAGTTTTTCATGTGGGTGATTATATTCTCTATAGTCATGTTTTCGGTGGATGTCATTGGGCCTATGTGTCCACCAAAAAGGTTTCTAGATAACTATACTATTGTAATTAAATGTCATACAAGGAGTCTTTTGAGATAAAGATCACACAGTTGTAGGCCATCTCTTCGAAAATGGTCAACACAGATGCACACAAATGTAATTAATATCTTATAAAGAATATTTTGATATAAGTCTTAAAAAATGGTACTATTTGGTTAACTAAAGTTTTCTTCTTTCACTCCTTATGGAGTATTATTGTTTTATGAGTTAAATTATGGGTTGAAGATCCCCAAATTCTTATTATTCTACAAGATTTTTTTTTTGACCTATGGGGATTTGAACCTTGAATCTCATTGTTTACATAATACTTAATATCATGTGGACCACCAATTAAACTACCACCTATTGTCTTATTCGGAGAATTATTATCATTGTCATTATTATTATTTCCGTTTTTCATAAAAAAGGATAAATTTTGCAAGGTCCTAAGAGAATTGTTATTATTATTATTATACTTAAGGTGTGCAACAATAGTATTTGATCATATATTTAGAGATACTAACTAAGGAGGATAGACTATGTTTAAAGACAACCTAATTTGTTTTATTTCATAAATGAAAAATCATTGTGTTTAGAGAAACGTTATTTTTTAATTAATCAATCTTAGTAACTTGTTCCTTTAGGTAGTCAATTTTAGAAACATTGGCTTGGATATAAAAGGCATAAATTTCCATGTGAGTGATTATATTATCTAAAGTCATGTTTTTGTAATTTTTTTGGTAGATGTCATTAGGCCCTTGGGTCCACCAAAATGGTTACTAAATAACTATACTGATCCAATCAAATGTCCTCCAAGAAGTATTTTGAGATAAGTATCCGACAATTATAGGTTCATGTCCACCAAAATATTCAACACATATCTCCACCAATGTAAGTGATGTCACATGAAAAATATTTGATATAAGTCTTAGAATTTATGGTACTACTGGTTTGATAAAAAATGCCTTCTTTCAGAACCTATAGAGTATTACTCTTGCATGATTCTTGTTATGGGGTGAAACTTCCCAAATTACTATTATTCTAGGAGAATTATTATTAACTTGTTTTTGTTTTCTAATATGTGTGAGTCATGAGATGATTGCACGCTCAACCTTTGCCTTGAGAAAAGTTGACCCTAGGGTATCTAAGTTATCAAAATCACTCACAGGGTCTTCACTGGGTGAGAAATACCATACCTCGTGGGTTTCTATTGGGAATATATATTGAGGAAAAGATGACATAATATATTGGGGGTAAAGGGTTTTTACATTGACATGTATAAAAAATGGAGCTCAAAGTTAATGAAAAATATAAAGGGGCATAAAAAATGTTAATGAAAAAATGGATACCTACAATATCTAGTTAAATTAGGGAATTTTTAAATTGGGAAGATGTATTGGGTTAGTATTGGTAGGGGGCTAAATAATTTGATTTTTAAAGGTATTTTCCAATATGTAGTCAAATTAACGTTATTTTTTAATATGCCATGAACAGATGTGATATGTCAGAGGTTCATTGAGCGAATGCGTTGTTAGGGGATCACACCTAGCTTAGGCCACACCATCCCTTAATATGGTTGGATTTTTCCCACGAAGTTTTAAAATCATGACCTTCACATCACAAAGTGCCTTAATAGTACACCCCATCGCCGTCTATTCTATACTTCATCGGCTAGGAGAATTGTTGTTTTTATTGTTGTTATTATTATTGTTATTATTATCCATTAAAAAAGATAATGTTTGCAAGAACCTAAGAGAAAAGGCCCAAATAATTATTATTATTATATTATATCTCTTTAATATACTTAATGTTTGCAACAATAATATTTGATCAAATATTTAATGATGCTAACCAAGGAGAGAAGGCTATGTTTAAAGAAAACTTATTGTGTTTTGCTTCTTAAATGACATTATTATGTCTAAATATGATGTGACACATGTATATCATTTAAAATAAATAAATATAAAATTTGGACATATGTTGGCACAAGAAATAGTTTTGTTACCATTTATCATATACTTAATAAAAAATAAATAGAAAAATATGGGAAATATTTGAAGAAATTTAAACTATATAAATTTAAAAATAGGAGAAAGGGTTATATAAAATTTATAAAATATCAACCCTTGCACTCGTAATTAAGAGAGAGAGAAATGTTCACCGTCCTCTTCAAGGAGTAACCTCCAATTGAGAAAAGGTCCAATATAATAACACAACTTGGAAAACAATTGTATACCCTTCTACTAATATAAATAGTTTGTCACTAGTAAAACCCTAAGTATTTGTCTTACAATAATAATGAATATTAACCATTTAGTTGGACTTATTTAATTAGCATCGCCCTTTACATTGAATAACCATATACTAATTAGAAAATGAGCCCTCTTCTAACAAAATGGGCTCATACATTAATTTAGTAATTCAACGCGCATGTAGAATGGCCTCATGCATTAATTCATTAATGCCTAAGTACACTGAATTAAGGAGGTTAGTATAGTACCCTAACTGGCATGCAGACAAGGTTAATGATTATATCATCATTATGAGACTCCATTTTGTTAAAATTATGACACAATAACTAGTGAACCTTTGAGGGATATTTAACTACACAGTCACATAACATCACTCTCTTTCATAGTTCATCATGCACATACAAGTTGGTGAAGTTAAGGATTCAAATAATGAGATTAAGAAACATCCATGCCACTTGACTTAATGAGTTTGTTACATAGTCAATTATGCAAATTGAGAGCTTGGGTGATAGAAGGACGTAATCCATAATTCCCCCTCCTTGTACATCGTATAAAACATAATATCCCAAGCTAATTATAATTGAAGATTTTTCTTAGCAAAAAATTAGTTATTTTCAATTTTTGGTTCTAAGAACACTCACAATCCATGATACAATTTTCTTTGTCAAAGTTCCATAAAATCATCCATATGCTCACCATCATTTCTATGTAATGCATGGTATAGGTATGGATGCTAAAGCTCTTCTTTGACAGACCCTTTTGGAACTCATATTTTACCCACCCATCTAGGATTGTCTTCATAGTTTTATTTTATATTTAGTAGTGTCAATGGAGAGTTTTTTGCCTTTTTTTTTTGGTAGGGGGTGGATGCAGTGTGGGTGGGATGTTGGTGGAATGGCCCTATGTCTAACCTCTACATGAGGAAACAATCTAAGATTAGGAAACAATTACTTATCCATCATTGTGTTCATTGGCTTGGGAATCATCAACTTAGAGGTGGATGTGCTCTTAGCTGGGTACTTGTAAGCCAAATTGACTTTGTTACAATTGTTGACCACTTAAATACATTCCTTTTTTGTAACAAATCACAAATCATTTTGAGTCAAACAAGCTAGACTGAGAAATAAAGTATAGAAATTATTGACCCTAACTTTTAGGGAGTATCCTTAATCCTAATAATAACTTTGTGAGGAATGTAATTTTTAAAAAAATATATTATTATTTTATAAATTAAAATTATAGTGACATTGATAAACACTTATATACATTTTAGAGTATATTGATACAAATACTTACTCGGTTTTAATGATGAGAATTTAAAAATCATAAAATATTTTTTCAAATGGATTAGAAGACATTTAAAATAATATAATATTTTCTAACTACTTTATATGATAATATTAAGTTAACAACTATATTAACTAGATTGTTAATTTAGTATTGTCAATATTGTAATATAGTTGTTAAAGACATAGGAAGAAGCATTTTGAATCAAAGAAGTTAGAATGAAAAATAAATCACTAGCATTTAGGGGTATCTCTAATTCTAACAATAACTTCAATAAGGAAAACAAGTTTTCAAAAATAGATTATAAATTATAATTATAAGAATATTGATACAATTTATTTTCATCTTAAATTTAATTGATACAAACTCATATATACTTCTAGAAATAATAACATATTTGTCAAATAAATTAATTAGTTCAATTGAAATACACCAAAGAAAATTCCAATATTATTTTAAAGTATATTCTTGTTCTGGAAAGTGTTGAATTTATCTCTTATCTCTTAGATTATGAGATATTCTCGAATCTGAAATAAAAATAAAGATGCTCATTATAGAAGTCTCTTCACCCAAAAATTATTCTAACTACATTATAACCAAATAAATTTTAATTTAGCTACTCTATAACCAAATCAAATTTAATTTAACAATTACATTCACTAGATACTTAATTTTAATATAATTATTTTTTTATAATTGGTTAGAATTGTAATATAATTATTAATAACATGGTTAAAATCATTTAGAATAAAAAATGTTAGAATAACAAATAAAATATAAGAATGATGGTCTCAAGCCTTTAGGGTGTCCTTAATTCTAATAACAATTTCAAAAAAAATGTAAGTTTTTAGAGAATAGAGCTAGTGAAGTTAGCTTGAATTATGGATGTATGCATGGGAAGACATTTCTTAACCAATATTGAGGTCTTAATCAAAATTTAGTTTACTTGCCTAGGATCAGTTGTGTGTTGTTGAGTAAGACTCAAAAATAAAATAGTAGTCTCACCTACTCAATTCCAAATTTACTTAGTATTGATTAAAAAATTATTATATATATATTATATTATATATATATATATATATTATATATAATTAATTGAAAATATATAAATCAATGAACTATAAAGTAGAGTTGAAATACACTAAATAAAATCCTAATATTGCTTAAAATTCCGTCATGTCTTGCATTATGAGTCCAATTGGTTGAAGAAGATGTATTATCAATTGGTTCAAGGTTTTATTTTATTTTTTTTCCAATTTAATTTTATATTTTTCAATCTTAATTTTATAATAAAATAAATTTATTTTAAACATATATTTAATATTATTATTAAAAAAAGATTGTTTTACCTCATAAGAAACAAGCACATTCTGTAATATATGTCAAGCTCTATTCGATTGCCTGAACCTACAAGTAATTTAATTTAATTTAGCTCTATCTCAGAATTCATTATGCCAAGTCGAAATAACAAAAGCGAATCCCGTTAATGTCTAGCTACAGGCCTGGCCACAATGTCCCGGCACAGTCGAAGAATTCTTCCGCTCCATCATTACAACATATAAAGAACAATATTTAGGAAAGTGTAACAAGCAGTGTGTGAACTATTACAAATCATGGGCCGCGCGGAGCACAGTCAAAGAACAATATACTAATCTTCCTCCACAATGGGTTCCTACGCAGGCCACTAAAAAATCGAATGGCCGAATGAGAAGTCCATTTTCTTGTATGCAACGCAACATTTAAACATACATTTAACCAAATGGTCTCATACGTAAGCCATGACGCAAAGTATAAACATACCTTTAATCCAATGGACTCATATGCAAGCCATGACGCAACATTCAAATATAAATGTGTTACAATTTTCTTCATCTCGATTGTTTAAGCAATATTAGGATTCTCTTAATTGTATTTCAACTCTACTTTATAATTCATTTTTTTGATAGTTAGAAACATATATATAAATATATATTATTATTAAATTTAATTTAAAAAATAATATTCTGGTTTTAGTTATCACTTAGTAGATATGGAATTGAGTTAGTAAGAATATTATTATAATTTGAGCCTAACACAATCACCCACAAATTATGTTACACAAGTAAACTAAATTTATAATATTATGGTCCTTACAAAGTGTCGCAAAATATTAGTACCATGGTATACAAATTGGAGTTGCTTACATCTTCTTGAGTACACCTAATTTTCCATGTTTTATGTGTAAATAAGCTTATCGATGACAAACTCCCAGTGAAAAGAATATTACCAGAGCTTGACGAGGACGGAAAAATAATATTCGAGCCTCAAGCAGTCACAAAAACAAGAATGTGATAGCTACAAAATCAATCAATTTCAAAGTATCTCATTAAGTGGAAGAACTTACCCGTTAGAGATTCCACATGGGATGATGATAGTTTTATACAAAAACATCCAAAACTACTCGACTGTTGAGGACAACACTTTTTTTAAGGAAAGGGGCATGTTAGGTCCCTATAATACTAGTGTAGCCCCAATATTTTTATTGTTGTGCCTATGTATCCCCCAATATTTTTATTGTTGTGCCTATGTATCCCCCATATCATTATTGTTGTGACCCATAGAAGCCCATTATTGTTATTGTTGTTCCCTTGTTGTTATATAGGCCCCGATTATATTGTGACCCTTTAGACTCCTATATATACCAATGATGTCTTAATATTTGAATTAGCCAAGAATTGTTACATAACACTCTTCGATACCTACAACACATTGACTTCATTTTTCACAATTTTAAAACCCACCTTATGAATGAACGTGATAGGATATTGGTAAAAAACATGAAGCCCCCGTGGATTCCTTCTATGTACATACACAATTACTTGTAGGACACAATACATTCTTTAAGTGTGCTTATTTGCTTCAAATTGATCAATAGATCCAAAAAATGAGGTTTTATTTCAAGGAAAGCATAAATGGTTTTCACAAACTATTTTTCGACAATGTACCTCCCCATAGGACTTCTTCTGACATTACCACCATTACTAATGCTTAGGATTCAAGTATAAAAAACACATCCAAAATTTATTTAGGTCATCAACAATAACTTGGATGGAAAGGTATTGTTTCATCATATTAGCCTATCTTGGTGAGGTGGAAACATCAATTTTTTTTAGATATACTTCAAGAAATTTTTTGCATACATAGTTTTTATTATCTAGAAAGGGTGACTTGAAGTGAATCCCTGCTCTTTTCAATGGTTCACCACTATATACCTCCACTTATAGTGATTGATATTTTCCTGTCTAGATAAGATATTGAGAAGAATCTTAGAGAGTTATTCGTGCATGTATGGAAGAAGAGAAGCAATAATTTCTAGTAAGTTAATCATAGCAAAGTATGTGTTAATGTAGTTGTTTTGGGAACCATGGGTTTCGATCTTAAATACTTAATTTTCCACCTGGGATAATATATTCACTAGATTCATGTTTCTAACATGTTTATGGTGTATGTCGTGGATCCCTTAAGTCCTTCAATAGGGTTCTTAGAAAAATATTCAAATGTAATCAATGTTTTATAAGGAGTATTCAAGGATGAATCTATTAGAGTGGTAAAAGGGTTAGGTTCATATAAATGGATAACAATGAGATATACCAGTGTAATTAACATCACATAAAAATTCTCTTCATATAAGCATGACACAATGGTAGTATCATGCTGACCAATTTTATTTTCCCACTCGATATGTGATATTACTTTTGTTTAAATATTACTATGGGGTTAAAATTCACAAATTCATAATATTGAAGGAATTTGTTTTTCTCGATTATCTATTACGAAGACCAAGTTTTTCAAGGTCATAAGGAAAAAGGAGATTCAACTAAGATACCTCTCTAATATAATTAATTATTTTTAATAATAGGACTTAATGGAATGTTTCAAGATCCTAATAAGGGACAATAACATGTGTAAGCAAAATCAACCTCATTGAGTTCTATCCCATTGTACTACAATAAAAAATGGCTAATTTTTTTATTTAAGGATACTTTGAAATACACCTAGGGGGATTCATATAAAACTAACTTATGTATAAGACCAAATCGATATAAACCTTTCTCTAATTTGGTCCTATTGATCAATTATGAATAGAGTTGTACAAAGGTTTCCAATCATGTGACTCCAATTGTATGTCCTATATGTTTTCTTCCTAGCTACAATTTCATATAGTAAATGATAGTTCATTGTGTTTAAATATGTTGGGGCGCATTTGTATCTATAAAAATAAAGACTCTAAAATTTTAACATGTGTCATAAAAAGTTTGATACCATTTATATTGTACTTAATTAAAAACAGTTTAATTTATGAGAAATATTTGAAGAAATATACCATATTTTAGAATATGAGAAAGGATTATATAGGACCTATAAAGTATTAGCCCCTGTTTTCATAATTATGAAAGAGAGCAATGTTCAATATTATATTTGAGGGACAACCTCCAATTAAGAAAATCCCTAGTATAATATCAAAACTTGGGAAAACATTGCGTAGCCTTCTCCTAGTATATAGAGTTTTCAATTAGCGAAACCCAAGCCACTTGAATTTTCATAATAATAAGTACTAACCACCTAGTGGACCTTCATTAAATAAAAATCCCTTTTACATTGAAAAACCACTTACTAACTACCTATTGGGACTTATTCAAACAAGATGGCCTCCTACACTAATTCACTAATTCATGGCCCAAACAAAATGACTTCAAACAATAAATCAAAAATTCCTAACTACCCTAAAGTAGGGAGGTTAGGGTGGTTCCCTAATAGGAAAATAGGTAAGATTGAAGCTAATGTTATTATCATGAGGCTCAATAATATTAAACTCACCACACAATAACTATTTATCTGCTAAGGGATATTTAGCTAGCTAGTATCATACCATCTCTCTATTTCCTGCTTCATTATGGGCATTCAAGTTGGCAAGGTTTAGGACTCAGTCATTAAAATTATGAATTCCCCATGCCGTTCTACTTAATGAGTCTATTAGATCGTCAATTATGCACACTGAAAGCTCAACTGGGAGATGGATGTATGCCCTCACTTTCACCTCCTCATGTATGGTATGAAGCACAATGTCCCAAGCCAAATGTAATTCAAGGTTTTTCTTAACATAAAACTAGTCACTTTCACTTCCTGTAGACAGAAAGTGTCTGATTTTGAAATCAATAAGAGAAATCCAGAAACTGTAGTCTTCTTGATGATGTTGTAATAACTTTATTTACCAACATTTCATAAAACATACATCTTCTCAAAATCCTTGTTACGTAGTGTATGGTAGGTTCTTGTATTCACAAATATCTTATTTTCGACATTCTTTATGAACTTAAATCTTACCCACCCATCTTTGATATTTTTCTTAGGTCCTATATTCTCTTCTTGAAGGGGTCAGAATGGGACCATGTTAAATTATAGGGACTAATGTTCTCCGAGTGGGCTAATTTTCCATGATTTTTCCACAAAAAATGTTCGTCGATTTCCAATTTCATAAAAGACGATTCGCCCAACTTTTAGAATATAAAATTATTTTACCTTAAAAATCAACAAAATTATATAGAGACTATATATAAAATCATTATAAATTTGAATAATTTTACAAATATATCAATAAAAATTTTATAGTTTGCATATTAGGGATTAGTGGGATTCGCCAATGTTTTTAAACTTCAAGAAAATTTCCATCCTTAAAATTTTCCTTGAATGGGACCTATATCAAACCTCTACATAAGGAAACAATTTAAGAACAACGAGCAATTTTTTATCCATGGTTGTAGCAGTTCGCTCAAACATCATTGAACTAGAGCTAAATGTGCTCTTAATTGGGGATTTGGAAGCCACATTGATTTGCTATAATTTTCCACCACTTGAATCCATTGACTACCTTTAGCAGAGGCCAAATACTTTTGGGGCAAACAAGCTAGGATAACAGATGATAAGGTATAAGAATAATAAACCTTAGCCTTTACTAGGTCACCATTCATCATATTAGAACTTCAACAAGGAAAACAAGTTTTTAGAAGGTAGATTAAAATTTTATGAATTAAACATTTTGTGACATTGATAAAAAAAAATTAGTTATATATGTCTTGAAACAAGTTGAACAAAATACATACATGTTAGTGAGAGAGAATTAAAAAATATTGAGGACTTGTGTCAAATGAATTATAATTTTTTTTTTAAATACATTTAAAGAAAATCTTAATATTATATGTGAAAGACCAATTATTCTACTAAATAAGACAATTTAATTAAGCAAACTCATCAATGTAACATATCCCCTCTTAAATAAAATCACTATCGATTTAAAAAAATAAAAAACTTAATGAAATTCTCCATGATCATGTAAATCCAATTGTATTTCTCCCTAACCTCATTAACTATGCATGATCCAATTGTATTTCTCCCCAACCTCATTAACTCATACCTTAATGAGATACTGTAGTCAGATTCTAGTTACAAGGTATCTAGAGAACTTTAACAACTCAACCTATCACATATAATAATCCATTCACTAAAATAAATTCCAGCAAAAATCTCACAATATGAATCTTATGAATCTTAATATCTACCTTATGAATCTAAATCTCGCATGGTAGACTTTCGATACAAACATGTAAGAGATATTTAATCACATCATTTGAATGATTTCCATTGGCTTCAATGGACATTTTTTATATAATTTGCGAAATAAAACCAAGTACTAGGGTGAAAATTATTCCCAACCACCAACTTAAACACATTATTGAACACCATGCTTGCCCAGTCAACCACTGCACGTTGCGATTTTGTTTGTAGGCGAAAGGACTCAAGTCAGAGCAGAAGTACAACGGTGATCATTCCGCAACACAGCAGAGAGTTTGAGGCATTTAATAAATTTTGGTAAACAGATATGGGAAAGCATTTACTCCGCAACTGTTACCCACATTCCACAACACCTGCAAGTTCAGAAAACCATTTATTATGTAAAATCACCCATGTTGTGTATTAAATATTTTCTCTGTCATGTATTAATGTCAAAATTTATATGTTGAGATAAATATGAATGTAAAAGTCATTTTCATTGTTGGGAAATTCAGAGAGCCAAAGAGAGGGTGAAAGCCTATGAAAGAGTGAGGAGAAAATCATGGAGGAAATATTGGTGGGGGCATGAAAATCAGTTTTACAGACATTTACTCCGCAACCCTAGTGAGGCATAAATCACAGTAAGCCTTTTGTGTTTTCACTTGGAGTTATAGCCTCCATTTATCACACGAATGTATTTTCCTATGTTTTGAAATGTAATACAAAATATGTTATGTTGCAATGTGGTCTTAAACCTTCATGAGTAAATTTACCACAACCTTTTTTATTTCTACACTGTTTTGCCATTATTTTTTCTTGTGTATTATTTAAGCCTCTATGTAGTTGCAATACCCTTGCCACAACATAAGACTTACCTTGCCACAACTGAATTCTGAACCAAAATCCTCTCTTATACCCCGTAAATTTTTTCTAATATGGTATCTGAGTGGGTTAAACTTTGTTAGTGTAAAAACAAGTGTTTTTACTAGCAATCAAATTTCTTTTGAGGGAAAATTATTTTTGAGCATATTTACCAATAGGTAGAATTTTTTTTTTTTCACTCAGAAATGGAAACATCAAGCAGAAGCTTGACTAATCCTTAGATACCTCAGTTTAATGGAAAAAATTATGATTATTGAGTTATTACAACGAAGGCCTTATTTTCTTCTCAAGACATTCAGGATTTGGTGGAGAATGGTTTTCAAGAACCACCAGATGAAGTGGCATACAAGGCCTTGTCTCAAGTAGAAATGGAGTTGTTGAGGGACAACAAGAGGAAGGATGCAAAAGCCCTCTTCTACATTTTTCCAGCAGTTCATGAAAGTGTTTTCCTAAGGACTGCAACAACAATGAAGTCCAAGCAAGCATGGGACAACCTACTAAGGCAGGGCAAAAGCCAAGATAGAAAAGCTACAAATGTTAAGAAGAGACTTTAAAACACTTTGTATGAAAGAGTCTAAGAATGCGGACTCAATTTTTACACATGTAATTGGGTTGGTTACTCAAATCAAGTCTCATGGTGAGACACATGAAGAAAGGATAATAGTTTAGAAAGTTTTGAGAAGTTTTCCAACAAGGTTTGATGCCATTGTTGTGGCCATATAAGAGACAAAGGATCTCTCATAATTCTCAACGGATGAGCTTCATGCATCATTGATTTCTCATGAACATAGACTGAATAGAGAAACAAGATTCTCATTGGAGCATGCCTTCAAGACACAAGTTTCATTTGGTCAAGGTAGAGGCAGAGGAAGATCATATGCTAGAGGAGGAGGAAGAAGCCCACATAAAGGTGGAAGAAGCAACCCTTCAACCTCAAGTGGAAGGGGAAGCAATCAAATCCCAAGTCAAGGCCCAAGCCAAAATCAAGCAGAAGGTCAGAGGTATGTTACATATCAAGTCCAATGTCATTACCATAAGAAGTATGGTCATTATGAAATTGAATGTGGAAAGTAGCAATATGACATTAGTAACAAACCAAGTGTAAATATCACAAATGAAAATAAGAACCATGATAGCATATTTTTAGCTTGTAATGTAGCACAAGAAAAAACAAAGTGATATATGGTATCTAGAGTCAGGGTGTAGCAATGACATTTCAGGGAACATAGAGATGTTTTCAATCTAGATGAATGTGTGAAATATGAAGTGACATTAGGGACTGATAGGAAAGTATCTGTCATGGGAAAATGAAGATTTAATATCCTAATAAAGAAGGGGGAGAAGAAATACATCTCAGATGATTACTTTGTCCCTAGGTTGAAGAATAACCTCATAAGCATTGGACAGCTCATGCAAAACGGCTACAATGTCTTTTTCAAAAAATATTACTGCACAATTTTGGATAGGCCTCCAAGTAGACAACTGATTGCAAAGGTTCAGATGACAAACAATAGAATGTTTCCCCTAAAGATAAGATCATATCTGAAAGAAGAAGGTTTAGAAGCACAACTATCAATGAACTCACAAGAGGATGGAAGAAAAGGTGTAGTTGTCACACAAGTAAACTATCAAGGAGAGGTTAAAGATGAAAATTGGTCATGGAGTTTGAGATTCGGATGTCTCAACTTTGGAGGTTTCAATTTGCTACATAGGAAAGGCATGTTGAAGGGATTACCACTCGTAGAAACATCAGATAGCCTATGTAAAGGATGTATCGTGGGCAGGCAACATAGAGAGACATTTCTAGTAGGAAAGCCAGTAAAGGAAAAGGAACCTTTGGATATTCTCCATTCAAATTTATGTGGACCAATGGAGACACCATCAATTGGTGGTACC
>APFE030446896.1:204930-219233 GCA_000404065.3 Pinus taeda
ACTAATGCTTATGGTTCAAGTATAAAAAACACATCCAAAATTTATTTAGGTCATCAACAATAACTTGGATGGGAAGGTATTGTTTCATCATATTAGCCTATCTTGGGGAGGTGGAAACATCAATTTTTTTTAGATATACTTCATGGATTTTTTTGCATACATGGTTTTTATTATCTTATAAAGGGTGACTTGAAGTGAATCCCTGCTCTTCTCAATGGTTCACCACTATATACGTCCACTTATAGTGATTGATATTTTCCTGTCTAGATAAGATATTGAGAAGAACCTTAGAGAGTTATTCGTGCATGTATTCGAGAAGAGAAGCAATAATTTCTAGTAAGTTAATCATAGCAAACTATGTGTTAATGTAGTTGTTTTGGGAACCATGGGTTTTGATCCTAAATACTTAATTTTCCACATGGGATAATATATTCACTAGATTCATGTTTCTAACATGTTTATGGTGTATGTCGTGGATCCCTTAAGTCCTTCAATAGGGTTCTTTGAAAAATATTCAAATGTAATCAATGTTTTATAAGGAGTATTCAAGGATGAATCTATTAGAGTGGTAAAAGGGTTCGGTTCATGTAAAGGGATAACAATGAGATATACCGATGTAATTAACATCACATAAAGAGTCTCTTCATATAAGCATGACACAATGGTAGTATCATGCTGACCAATTTTATTTTCCCACTCGATATGTGATATTACTTTTGTTTAAATATTACTATGGGGTTAAAATTCACAAATTCATAATATTGAAGGAATTTGTTTTTCTCGATTATCTATTACAAAGACCAAGTTTTTCAAGGTCATAAGGAAAAAGGAGATTCAACTAAGATACCTCTCTAATATAATTAATTATTTTTAAGAATAGGACTTAATGGAATGTTTCAAGATCCTAATAAGGGACAATAACGCGTGTAAGCAAAATCGATCTCATTGAGTTCTATCCCATTGTAATACAATAAAAAATGGCTAATTTTTTTATTTAAGGATACTTTGAAATACACTTACGGGGATTCATATAAAACTAACTTATGTATAAGACCAAATTGATATAAACCTTTCTTTAATTTGGTCCTATTGATCAATTATGAATAGAGTTGTACAAAGGTTTCCAACCATGTAACTCCAATTGTATGTCCTATATGTTTTCTTCTTAGCTACAATTTCACATAGTAAATGATAGTTCATTGTGTTTAAATATGTTGGGGCGCATTTGTATCTATAAAAATAAAGACTCTAAAATTTTAACATGTGTCATAAAAAGTTTGATACCATTTATATTGTACTTAATTAAAAACAATTTAATTTATGAGAAATATTTGAAGAAATATACCATACAAAATTTTAGAATATGAGAAAGGATTATATAGGACCTATAAAGTATTAGCCCTTGTTTTGATAATTATGAAAGAGACCAATGTTCAATATTATATTTGAGGGACAACCTCCAATTAAGAAAATCCCTACTATAATATCAAAACTTGGGAAAACATTGCGTAGCCTTCTCCTAGTATAAAGAGTTTTCAATTAGCGAAACCCAAGCCACTTGAATTTTCATAATAATAAGTACTAACCATCCTAGTGGACCTTCATTAAATAAAAATCCCTTTTACATTGAAAAACCACTTACTAACTACCTATTGGGACTTATTCCAACAAGATGGCCTCCTACACTAATTCACTAATTCATGGCCCAAACAAAATGACTTCAAACAATAAATCAAAAATTCCTAAGTACCCTGAAGTAGGGAGGTTAGGGTGATTCCCTAATAGGAAAATAGGTAAGGTTGATGCTAATGTTGTTATCATGAGGCTCAATAATATTAAACTCACCACACAATAACTATTTATCTGCTAAGGGATATTTAGCTAGCTAGTATCATAACATCTCTCTATTTCCTACTTCATTATGGGCATTCAAGTTGGAAAGGTTTAGGACTCAGTCATTAAAATTATGAATTCCCCATGCCGTTCTACTTAATGAGTCTATTAGATCGTCAATTATGCACACTGAAAGCTCAACTGAGAGATGGATGTATGCCCTCACTTTCACCTCCTCATGTATGGTATGAAGCACAATGTCCCAAGACAAACGTAATTCAAGGTTTTTCTTAACATAAAACTAGTCACTTTCACTTCCTGTAGACAGAAAGTGTCTGATTTTGAAATCAATAAGAGAAATCCAGAAACTGTAGTCTTCTTGATGATGTTGTAATAACTTTATTTACCAACATTTCATAAAACATACATCTTCTCAAAATCCTTGTTACGTAGTGTATGGTAGGTTCTTGTATTCACAAATATCTTATTTTCGACATTCTTTATGAACTTAAATCTTACCCACCCATCTTTGATATTTTTCTTAGGTCCTATATTCTCTTCTTGAAGGGGTCAGAATGGGACCATGTTAAATTATAGGGACTAATGTTCTCCGAGTGGGCTAATTTTCCATGATTTTTCCACAAAAAATGTTCGTCGATTTCCAATTTCATAAAAGACGATTCGCCCAACTTTTAGAATATAAAATTATTTTACCTTAAAAATCAACAAAATTATATAGAGACTATATATAAAATCATTATAAATTTGAATAATTTTACAAATATATCAATAAAAATTTTATAGTTTGCATATTAGGGATTAGTGGGATTCGCCAATGTTTTTAAACTTCAAGAAAATTTCCATCCTTAAAATTTTCCTTGAATGGGACCTATATCAAACCTCTACATAAGGAAACAATTTAAGAACAACGAGCAATTTTTTATCCATGGTTGTAGCAGTTCGCTCAAACATCATTGAACTAGAGCTAAATGTGCTCTTAATTGGGGATTTGGAAGCCACATTGATTTGCTATAATTTTCCACCACTTGAATCCATTGACTACCTTTAGCAGAGGCCAAATACTTTTGGGGCAAACAAGCTAGGATAACAGATGATAAGGTATAAGAATAATAAACCTTAGCCTTTACTAGGTCACCATTCATCATATTAGAACTTCAACAAGGAAAACAAGTTTTTAGAAGGTAGATTAAAATTTTATGAATTAAACATTTTGTGACATTGATAAAAAAAAATTAGTTATATATGTCTTGAAACAAGTTGAACAAAATACATACATGTTAGTGAGAGAGAATTAAAAAATATTGAGGACTTGTGTCAAATGAATTATAATTTTTTTTTTAAATACATTTAAAGAAAATCTTAATATTATATGTGAAAGACCAATTATTCTACTAAATAAGACAATTTAATTAAGCAAACTCATCAATGTAACATATCCCCTCTTAAATAAAATCACTATCGATTTAAAAAAATAAAAAACTTAATGAAATTCTCCATGATCATGTAAATCCAATTGTATTTCTCCCTAACCTCATTAACTATGCATGATCCAATTGTATTTCTCCCCAACCTCATTAACTCATACCTTAATGAGATACTGTAGTCAGATTCTAGTTACAAGGTATCTAGAGAACTTTAACAACTCAACCTATCACATATAATAATCCATTCACTAAAATAAATTCCAGCAAAAATCTCACAATATGAATCTTATGAATCTTAATATCTACCTTATGAATCTAAATCTCGCATGGTAGACTTTCGATACAAACATGTAAGAGATATTTAATCACATCATTTGAATGATTTCCATTGGCTTCAATGGACATTTTTTATATAATTTGCGAAATAAAACCAAGTACTAGGGTGAAAATTATTCCCAACCACCAACTTAAACACATTATTGAACACCATGCTTGCCCAGTCAACCACTGCACGTTGCGATTTTGTTTGTAGGCGAAAGGACTCAAGTCAGAGCAGAAGTACAACGGTGATCATTCCGCAACACAGCAGAGAGTTTGAGGCATTTAATAAATTTTGGTAAACAGATATGGGAAAGCATTTACTCCGCAACTGTTACCCACATTCCACAACACCTGCAAGTTCAGAAAACCATTTATTATGTAAAATCACCCATGTTGTGTATTAAATATTTTCTCTGTCATGTATTAATGTCAAAATTTATATGTTGAGATAAATATGAATGTAAAAGTCATTTTCATTGTTGGGAAATTCAGAGAGCCAAAGAGAGGGTGAAAGCCTATGAAAGAGTGAGGAGAAAATCATGGAGGAAATATTGGTGGGGGCATGAAAATCAGTTTTACAGACATTTACTCCGCAACCCTAGTGAGGCATAAATCACAGTAAGCCTTTTGTGTTTTCACTTGGAGTTATAGCCTCCATTTATCACACGAATGTATTTTCCTATGTTTTGAAATGTAATACAAAATATGTTATGTTGCAATGTGGTCTTAAACCTTCATGAGTAAATTTACCACAACCTTTTTTATTTCTACACTGTTTTGCCATTATTTTTTCTTGTGTATTATTTAAGCCTCTATGTAGTTGCAATACCCTTGCCACAACATAAGACTTACCTTGCCACAACTGAATTCTGAACCAAAATCCTCTCTTATACCCCGTAAATTTTTTCTAATATGGTATCTGAGTGGGTTAAACTTTGTTAGTGTAAAAACAAGTGTTTTTACTAGCAATCAAATTTCTTTTGAGGGAAAATTATTTTTGAGCATATTTACCAATAGGTAGAATTTTTTTTTTTTCACTCAGAAATGGAAACATCAAGCAGAAGCTTGACTAATCCTTAGATACCTCAGTTTAATGGAAAAAATTATGATTATTGAGTTATTACAACGAAGGCCTTATTTTCTTCTCAAGACATTCAGGATTTGGTGGAGAATGGTTTTCAAGAACCACCAGATGAAGTGGCATACAAGGCCTTGTCTCAAGTAGAAATGGAGTTGTTGAGGGACAACAAGAGGAAGGATGCAAAAGCCCTCTTCTACATTTTTCCAGCAGTTCATGAAAGTGTTTTCCTAAGGACTGCAACAACAATGAAGTCCAAGCAAGCATGGGACAACCTACTAAGGCAGGGCAAAAGCCAAGATAGAAAAGCTACAAATGTTAAGAAGAGACTTTAAAACACTTTGTATGAAAGAGTCTAAGAATGCGGACTCAATTTTTACACATGTAATTGGGTTGGTTACTCAAATCAAGTCTCATGGTGAGACACATGAAGAAAGGATAATAGTTTAGAAAGTTTTGAGAAGTTTTCCAACAAGGTTTGATGCCATTGTTGTGGCCATATAAGAGACAAAGGATCTCTCATAATTCTCAACGGATGAGCTTCATGCATCATTGATTTCTCATGAACATAGACTGAATAGAGAAACAAGATTCTCATTGGAGCATGCCTTCAAGACACAAGTTTCATTTGGTCAAGGTAGAGGCAGAGGAAGATCATATGCTAGAGGAGGAGGAAGAAGCCCACATAAAGGTGGAAGAAGCAACCCTTCAACCTCAAGTGGAAGGGGAAGCAATCAAATCCCAAGTCAAGGCCCAAGCCAAAATCAAGCAGAAGGTCAGAGGTATGTTACATATCAAGTCCAATGTCATTACCATAAGAAGTATGGTCATTATGAAATTGAATGTGGAAAGTAGCAATATGACATTAGTAACAAACCAAGTGTAAATATCACAAATGAAAATAAGAACCATGATAGCATATTTTTAGCTTGTAATGTAGCACAAGAAAAAACAAAGTGATATATGGTATCTAGAGTCAGGGTGTAGCAATGACATTTCAGGGAACATAGAGATGTTTTCAATCTAGATGAATGTGTGAAATATGAAGTGACATTAGGGACTGATAGGAAAGTATCTGTCATGGGAAAATGAAGATTTAATATCCTAATAAAGAAGGGGGAGAAGAAATACATCTCAGATGATTACTTTGTCCCTAGGTTGAAGAATAACCTCATAAGCATTGGACAGCTCATGCAAAACGGCTACAATGTCTTTTTCAAAAAATATTACTGCACAATTTTGGATAGGCCTCCAAGTAGACAACTGATTGCAAAGGTTCAGATGACAAACAATAGAATGTTTCCCCTAAAGATAAGATCATATCTGAAAGAAGAAGGTTTAGAAGCACAACTATCAATGAACTCACAAGAGGATGGAAGAAAAGGTGTAGTTGTCACACAAGTAAACTATCAAGGAGAGGTTAAAGATGAAAATTGGTCATGGAGTTTGAGATTCGGATGTCTCAACTTTGGAGGTTTCAATTTGCTACATAGGAAAGGCATGTTGAAGGGATTACCACTCGTAGAAACATCAGATAGCCTATGTAAAGGATGTATCGTGGGCAGGCAACATAGAGAGACATTTCTAGTAGGAAAGCCAGTAAAGGAAAAGGAACCTTTGGATATTCTCCATTCAAATTTATGTGGACCAATGGAGACACCATCAATTGGTGGTACCCATTATTTATTGACCTTCATAGATGAATACACAAGAAAGACACAGGTCTATCTCCTAAAACATAAAACATAAAAGTGAAGTGTTTGAGCGTTTTCGTTAATACAAAGCTCTTGTTGAGATGCAAAGTGGACACTACATCAAATTCCCTAGGACTGATAGAGGTGGCAAATACATCTCAAATGATTTCCTTCGTTTTGTAGGGAACATGGAATTCACAAGCAATTTACAACAAGGTATACACCTCAGCAAAATGGTGTGGCGGAAAGGAAGAATAGGACCATTATGGAAATGGAAAGGAGTATGTTGAAGGCAAAGCCATTTCCAAATGATTATTGGGATGAAGTCGTCACTTGTGCATCATATATCTTGAATAGATGTCCAACCAAAAGCGTCTAGAACGTGGTTCTTGAAGAGGCATGGAGTGCAAGAAAGCATAGTGTTACTCACATGAGAGTCTTTGGATGTGTGGCGTATGCACATGTCTCGAATGAGTTGAGGAAGAAGTTGGACAACAAGGGAGAGTAATATATATTTGTTGGATACAATGATGATTCCAAGGCATACAAAATCTACAATCCATTAACCAAGAAGGTCATAATCAGTAGAGATGTGCAGTTCATAGAAGAGGAAGCATGGGATGGAATTTTATAGAAGAGTGTCAATGTCAAATCATGTATACCACATGAGGACAAAGAGGAATTGACAACAGAAAGCAATTCCTCAACAATGAATCCTTCTACTCCTATTCAAGTGCAACAAAGCAGGCAACAAGGAACACCATCAACAAATAATAGGATAGCATCATGCAGTCAAGCAAGTGCTTCTCCAAGCACGCTGCAAAGCGCAACACCAAATGACATGTCAAGTCCATCTTCAACAAGCACAAGAAGGCCAAAATTCATAAATTTAAATGAAATTTATGAGCAAGATGAATTCGATAGCAGCACTGGTCAAAATTCCTTATTTGCATTATTTTTTCATGTAGCCCAAATTATTTTGAAGATGCAGTCAAAGAAAAAAAAATGGGTCTCGACAACGGAGGAAGAAATAGAAGCAATAGAAAAGAATGACACATGGGAGTTAGTGAACCTTAGTGGGTCTATAAGACCGAGAGCAATGTTGAGGGAAATATTGAATGACACAAAGAAAGGCTAGGTTTCCAAAGATACGAGCACCAACATGGAGGAGATTATTCGGATATGTTTACGCTAGTCGTGAGGATGGATACTGTACATATAGTTGTGGTGTTTGCCTTGCAACATAAATGGAAAGTGTATCAAATGGACGTAAAATATGCATTCTTGAATTGAGTGTTGAAAGAGGAAGTGTATGTTGCACAACCACCTAGTGATGAGGTAGAAGGTAAAGAAGACAAAGTATATTGGTTGAGGAAAGCTCTTTATGGGTTGAAGCAAGCACCACATGCATGGTACATAAAGATATATGCTTACTTGTTGGACAATGGTTTTGATAAATGTGATGGTGAGCCTACTCTCTATATCAAAGAGAGTGATGGTAAGATTCTTATTGTCATCATATATGTAGATGATTTGATTTTTACAGGCAGTGATGATTTCCTCATTGCTCATTTTAAAGGAGTCATGAAGAGTGAATTTGAAATTACTAACTCAAGGTTGTTAAGATATTTTTTGGGCATAGAAGTGAAGAAAACAGAACATGGAATTTTCATTTCTCAAGAAAAGTATGTAACAAACATTTTGGAGAGGTTTGAGATACAGAACAACAAACCCACACCAACTCCAACTGTCATGGGGTTGAAGTTGAGCAAAGAAGATTGCAACAGCAATGTCAGTTCGACATTATACAAAAGTATGATAGGCAACTTGATGTATTTGACCGTCACTAGGACAGATATAATATATTAAGTGAGTTTGGTGTCGAGGTTCATGGAGACACTGAAGAAAACACATTGCCAAGCAGAGAAAATGATTCTAAGCTATGTCAATGGGACAAACTAGTATGGTGTTTTGTACACTGCAACAAGTGATTTCAGGCTGGTTGGCTACACTGACAATGATTGGGCAGGAAGTGTCGATGACAAAAAGAGCATGTAATGATATGTTTCTCATTTGCGTTCAGGAGCCATTTCATGGGCCTCCAAGAAGTAGTCGATAGTTTCATTGTCAACAGTAGAAACTAAATGTGTCGTGGAAATAACAACAACGTGTCAAGTAGTTTGGAGGAGAAAGATGTTGAGGGATGTTTGTCACGACCAAGGGGGAATGGCAACTAATTTTTGTGTCAACACCTCAACAATTGCATTATCAAATAATTATGTTTTTCACAAGAGGACCAAGCATATTCATGTTATATATTATTTTATCAGAGATTTGATTAACAATGATGAAATTGTGTTGCAACACTGCAGGTCACAGGAACAATTTGGTGATATTTTCACAAACCCATTGGCATGTGAAAGTTTTGCTTATTTCATAGACTCTTTGGAAATTGTCAATGACGGCAGTTGTTATTAAGGGGGGGTGTTGGAAATATTAATCTCAACCACTGCCTTAAACACACTCACAAACACCTTGCTTGCCCAGTGAACTACTGCACGGTTATGATTTTGTTTTGGAGGCAAAAGGACATAAGTTAGAGCAGAAGTACAATGATGACCATTTCGCAACACAAGAGAGAGTTTAAAGCATTGAATAAATTTTGGTAAATAGAACTGTTGCCCACACTCCACAACACATGCAAGTTCAGAAAACCATTTATTATGTAAAATCTTCCATGTTGTGTATTAAATATTTTCTCTATCATGTATTAATGTCAAAATTTGTATATTAAGATAAATATGAATGTAAAAGTCATTTGCATTGTTGGGCAAGTAATAGAGCCAAAGAGAGGGTGAAAACCTATTAGGTAGTGTTGTTGCCCACACTCCACAACACCTGCAAGTTTAGAAAACAATTTATTATGTAAAATCGTCCATGTTGTGTATTAAATATTTTCTCTATCATGTATTAAAGTCAAAATCTGTATATTAAGATAAACATGAATGTAAAAGTCATTTGCATTTTTGGGCAAGTCATAGAGCCAAAGAGAGGGTGAAAGTCTATTATGTAGTGAGGAGAAAATCATCGAGGAAATATTGGTGGGCAAGTGAAAACCAGTCTTATAAAATTTTACAGACATTTACTCAGCAACCTCTGTGATGCGCAGTAAGTCTTTTGTGTTTTCACTTGGAGCTACAACGTTTATTTATCATGCTAATGTATTTTCCTATGTTTTGAAATATAATACAAAGTATGTCATGTTGCGATGTGATCTTAAGCCTTAATGAGTAAATTTATTGCAACCTTTTTTGTTTCTACTTTGTTTTGCCGTGATATCCTTGCCGCAACTAAATTATGAGCCAGACTCCTCTTTTCTGCCCTGTGAAAAATTTCTAATAGTGAGACCCTAGTTACAAAATATGTGGAAAATTTTGATAACTCAACCTATCACATATAATAACCTATTCATTAAAATAATTTCCTGCAAAAATCTCATCAATATGAATCTTATGAATCTTAATCTCTACGTTGTGAATCTCAACCTCGCATGGTAGACTTTCGATACAAACATGTAAAAGGTATTTAATCACATCATTTTAACAATTGTCATTGGCTTCCATGGACAATCCTTATATCATTTGCTAAATAAAACCAAGTAAAAGCGTGAACATTATTCCCCTCAAGCCTTCGCAAAATGATAAGTCCAAGGAAATAAATTACTGCAAAATTCCACTTGTAAATGTTAATTCCATTCATGATATTTAAATTTGGGATTCACATATCTATTACGAATGTATGTCTGAACGTTGCCTTCGGATAATGATAAGACCAACTCAATAAATTACTGTGAAATTCCACTTGTAGATATCAATCTTTAAATATGGTTACTGTGTTGGTTTCTCTTCTTCTACATCAACGTTGATACAACATCTTATGGTCTATTCTCGGACACAGGTTTACAACCTTTCTGAAATTCTATATAAGAGGACCCAACATGGGATTACTTATGATGGACATTGCGCCACAATGCAAGGTGTTGATCCCCTAAAAGTTGGCCAATAATTGTTTTTGTTTATTTTGGGTCATAGTAGCTATAGTATCAAGTATTAACTGGTGACACTCTGTTATTCTCCAAAATTATCTGGTGATGCTCGTATTTTTCTTGTTGCCAATTAAATTAGAGCTTGAATTTTTTAGATCTGGTGGGAGTTTTTCTTTTTAGTCCCTGCCCTCCGGGCCTGGCAGGGACTATAGTAATCGATTTTCATCGATTGCATTAGTTTGACACAGGAATCGATAAATCTATTTTTACTTAAACCAAAGTTTGGCGATATGACACATTAACCGATGCCATAAAATATGTTTGCCGATGCTTGTAACCAATCAAAGCAACGTTCATCTTATTTGGCCTCAGTACGAGGTATACAAGCTGAAAAGTTAGGGTAAAATTGGCAAAAGTACAAGTGATTAGGACCATTTCAGAGCTTCATGAACTAATGCTATGTTTCCCTTAGCATTAATCTCCTAACATTTAATGTTAGGAATACTTAGGGCGTATCATCTGTGCTAAACCATGGCTGCTGCCCACGGCAAACAATCCTTGCCGTGTCGAAATTGCCCTGGCGTGTCAAACCATCGTTGCAGTGCCGTGTCAATTTGCATGAAAGCAACCAACTTTACTTGCCTCCCTAAAACGCCTTCACCCTTTGCTTCATCTGCAACGCCCCTTCGTCCATCGCCATTATGCTTCATCTGCAACGCCCCTTCATCCATCGCCATTATGCTTCATCTGCAACGCCCCTTCGTCCATCGCCATTATGCTTCGCACAGCTCTCTCCACATCCTCTCTTTTCCCATCGTCGGCAATCGCAATTACGTCTGAAGATCCAATAAAACAGCTAGATGCTACTACCCAGTTTCGGAAATTCCTGTCCATTGGTCAGTTAATTAGTAAATACCTTTAAACTTCATGATGCAAAATTGTGTATCAAAACTATTATTCTCTTGTTGCATTCAGTTTTTAATGGATTATGTTCTAATGTATTCTTAAGGTGTTTATTATGCAGAGATTAATCGTCCAATTGATGCCGTAATCAGAACAAGAATTCTTCCTTACCTCGTTAATTTCCTGCGAAGGGCAGACACACCGAAGCTTCAGGTAACGATTGTTCACAACACTTTCACAACTCTGATGCTTTTGACAGTTTCCTACAGAGCGTGATAACGTGGAGATCACTACATCCACCAACTTAATTGCCTCCAGTAGGCTTGTGTAATCGTCAAGAGATCCCTGTAGCAAATTGAATTTATTAATGTGAAACTGATCATAACATGATTACTTGATAAGATAGCAGTGGGTTTGAAAACAATTAAGAGATTAATGAGATTACCTGGACTAGAGTTATTCCTGAGGCCTTGAAGGACTCGAGGAGCTGGGCTTTCTCAGGATCAGAAGCCGTGGATTTTCTGACCAGAAGAAATGTGGGATGGCCATTAGCAATACTAGCTTTCCTAATATAGTGACCAATGGAACCTATTCCACCAATTATCAGAATCCTACTGCTCGCCATATCGTTTTCCGATCAAAGGATTTTACTTTTGTAAGAATGCCAAGGTTGTGTGCTATTTATCGGCAGAATGTAACGATTTTATTTTGAAAAATATTTGATAAACAATATGAAATTGACCACTGTAATAGAAAACAATATGAAATTGACCTCTGTAGTAGAAAACAATATGAAATTGACCACTGTAATAGAAAACAAGTCTGTCCCAGGTTTGGAACGAAATGCCCTGCAAAATAGTAGCAGGCCATATATGTGTAGGGAATGCCTTGTGCTTCAATTTTCTGGCGGAGTTTGGCTTTTAGCTAGAACATACTCTTTACAGGCTCCAACCCTATTTCTTCTTCCTCAACAGTCCCGGAGTCAGATGGCAAAAACCTCTGTATCATCATGTAATATCAAATTTTCCATTGATTAAAATATGATAAGGAGATTATATTATCGATCAAGCAAACAAATCCAATGCATAGCTATTTTAGAGCAGCTCCTGATACCTTAATAGTGCCAACCTCTTTGATAGCATTGATAATACTGAACTGATCTGCTACCTGCGCTGCGCCTACTGTGGAGATCACTACATCCACCAACTTAATTGCCTCCAGTAGGCTTGTGTAATCGTTAAGAGATCCCTATAGCAAATTGAATTTATTAATATGAAACTGATCATAACATGATTACTTGATAAGATAGCAGTGGGTTTGAAAACAATTAAGAGATTAATGAGATTACCTGGACTAGACAAGTACTGGCCCTAGAGCTGTATCTAGAACTAGCACGGATGCTGGCTCCGCTGCTCGATGTTTCAATTCACTAGGCTCTGCAGCCTTTGTCTTTGCCTATGTCTATAATGCCTCTGCTGGTGGTTATGCGTCCAAATCATTAGTGCAGTTTCAATAGCCTGCTACTCGTCATCCTATCGCACCGAAAACCTTGTGAATGCTGACATGCAGATGAAAACATGGAGGCAGGAGGTAGTGTCGTGTGCAGGGGGGAAATGGCATGGGTCATCATGCTTCAGCCTACACGTGTAATGCATGCAGTTAAACTTTTGATGATCCGTTTCTGGCCTTGCTCCTGCTTCTGGAACTACAGATTATGATGAAGAACAATAAAATTTGCCAAGAAAATCTTGAATTCAAGAAAATTTTCCAAGAAAATCTCAAATTCACACTGAAAACATGGAAATCATGAGAAATTTGAAGGGAGAAGAGTCTCTAGCTGCTCGATTTCGATTTTGTACTTTTTCTGAAACATTTTATAGTGCCAAGCGCTACTCCAAGAACTGCCAAGATTATGACAAGCTTTAATGTCCCTTCCATGATTACACTGACAATGACCCTCATGACTTTCACAAGGGAAAGAATAAAAACTGGGATAACAGTTACTGAAGCAGGTAAACAGGACAAGCTCGCACTAGAAATTTGAGAGAGGAGAAAAAACGATCGTGATCCTTTGGGGGAGGCAGAAAACTAAAGAAATACTGAACCGAAACATAAGCTTCAATCTGGAACAGCTGAGAAGCTGAGGAAGAGAAGACAGACCTCCCTCAGAGGCACACCGGAAGGAGAAACAGAGGAAACTGTGACAAGTCCTTTGATTCCAAAGTTATACACGAAACTTTGAGAGACTTTTGCTTCCTAGACACAACACAAATCTAGACGGAAAATGGAGGACGGATAGCTCTAGGAGTCTACATGACTCGGCACGTCGCCGACGCAGAAACCTGGATGCTGCATTCAGTATTACAGCTGTCGAGAGCTTAGACCAGGAAACAACCTTGCAAGTTCTCGGCCAAAATTCGGACATTCGCTCCCAAAACACGGATCTGATAGCCTCGTTTTGGAATAGATACGTGGCCGGAAAATTTTTCCATCTATTCCCGCAATGTGCCCCAGCTGTCTTGGCCTGATGGTTCCATTCTAGGCTCGGCCCTGTAGCTGATTGGTGGCGATGGCCTGGGCTCTCGAATCTCCGACACCCATTTACCCCAAGACCGCATTCTCAGGCCTCTGTAAACAGGGTGCCGCTTTCCATGAACTCCCAGCGCCCGCTGTTTATCTCCATTACTGACTGTGGACTCCTCTTGGCTAGAATCCTGTGCATTGTTACTTTCCGCTGAACGACGCTTGCGCGACCTATTCTGCATTTAGTCACAACGCAGATTTCGGCCCGACGGTACCAGACTGATAGAAAATAAACGAACCTGAGTCTCTGCAATCAGAAGGACCACCACCTGCAAAACTACGGCCTGCTGCTAATTTAAATGTAAGGTCGAACTGGGACCATTGCAAACACGGTACATTGGAATTCTAGCCTAGCAAGATGACTTTATTGCAAGCACGACATGAACCTAGCAGCGGATTCT
>APFE030446898.1:0-13707 GCA_000404065.3 Pinus taeda
GGAAGGAGTCGAAGGACTCGTTTGGCCTTGATTTTGACTTGGCCTTGGAGGCATGTGTGGGAAACTTGGGAGTGGCATTGAGGATTCAACAGAGTGAGGTGACATGGGGCTAGTGGTAGAAAAACTATCAACTCCAAGAGTTCCTATTTCAGTATTTTGCTTCGCTTTCTTGGCATTATGTTGATCTAACATATCAAGGGCCAAGGTTGCTTGGTGTTTGACATTATCGTCAACGTTGCCGCAAAGACCTATATCATGGCCAGGTATTTGTGCAAGGTGGAACTTGAATCTATAAATGCCTCCACTACATTTCGTTTTGCAAAATTTACAAAGGATCCTGGGGTCTCCGCGAATCTTGTCACAATAAGCCCAAGCAAAGTCCTCCCTCGGCATTGTTGTTGCTTTGAACTTGTGTTTAATTTGTGGCTTCTATTAAGATTTGGAGTCGTGGCTTCTATTTAATTTGTGGCTCTTGTGAAAGACAATAAAAAATCAAATTTAAAAATGATCCAAAAATTTAAAATATGCTAGAAATCTAAAAAATTATATGAAGACAGATGTCAGTAAACATATAGAAATGTTGCCTTTCAATAAAACCAGAAAAACATATTGCTTGATACATGAAATGCAAGTTACATATTGCTTGATACAATAAAACCAGAGTTTGGTTGATTTTTTGGAGAGTTTTAACTTTTGATTGATGTAATTATTGATTGTAATTATAGTGAGAAAAGCAAACCTGATATGATGCAAGTTTTGTAGGATGAGACATATAATCTGTGTAATAAATGCTCTCTACTGGGAAGGAAAGCTAAAAGAAGTTGGTGATAAAAGTCCCTGGAGTGATGCTTGGCATCTTTGCACAATCTATTGTATGTGATACTTGATAGTTCATGATACTTAGTTGCCTCAAATTTTAGAGTGTAGTACAGCGGATTCTTGTATCACATATGCCCTTAAATAAGAATTTTTTTGGTAGTGAACATGTAGCTCAAAATGCCTCTGCAAATAAGCAATGGGATAGATTTTGTGCGGACTTTCATACAGCAAGGGAAATGATTTAAGATTCACAGTCCAATTATATGATTTTTGTCAAGATATAGACAAGCCTATATGCAATTGATGGGCAATAAATTCACATAACTTGTAAGAGAGCAAGAGATACAAACTAGTCCTGCATGTGCAATGCCCTATGTATATGACCAACATGTGCATCAACTGATGATGAACTCATAAAAATAGATGCCTAAAAATATATAAATGACCACTAATAAATAGCATACCTGCTAGACCAGACCAAACTGCTATATCAGCTACAGATAAACTATACCCAGCCACAAAAGTCTGCAGTGACAGATAATTATCCACATAAATACAAGATTTTTCAAATTCAACTCCAGCAGAAAAGAAATTGGCATATTCCAACCATTCATCAATCTGGGATAATAATTTTTTGATCCATATATATTATATATTTAGAAACATGCAGAACTCTGGTTTTATTGTATCAAGCAATATGTTTTTGCAGATTATTAAAATGAATGTTAAAATGAATACCTCATGCAGGTTACCTCAAGGCTCACGCAAGTGTATGTCAACAATCCGGCTCTGCGGCATCGAATGCGGCTCTGCGGTGTAACCGTGTATGTCAACAATCCGGCTCTGCGGTGTATGGAATGCCTCTGCGGCTCTGCGGTGTATGTAATATGTATTGTCAACAATCCGGCTCTGCAGTGTCGACTCTGCGGTGTCTGGACTATGAAATAGCTCTACGACGTAACTGATAAACTTACAAAGCGACAATCCAAAACCCAAGTGACAATCCGAAACCCGATAAACCCTAAGCCCAAAACTGGCGGTACTCGGGAAAAAAACGCGGAATCGGCAAAATCAGAATATCGCCATACTCGCGAGTCAAACTCGCGTTGACCACGAGTCAAACTCGGTCAACGTGATTTGACTCGCAGAGATTCGACTCGGATCGTTTCATGGGTGAGAAGAGTTGGAATCGCGAGTACTCGCGAAACTCGTCAATTCCTGTTACACTGCTCCCAACGGACTTCGTCCAACCTGATAGAGACCTTCAACCCTGAATCCACGAGCGTATGCATCTCTTGGGTTCCTTTGCCAAACACGAACCTTCCCATCAATGACTGTCACCTTGAAACCTTTATCTTCCATTGCAGAAATAGAGACTAGGTTCTTTTTCAGATCCGGTGCATACAACACTTCTTGTAAATGAAGGGTTTGACCTTGATTTAAGTGAAGAGTAACAGTTCCAATTCCTTTCACAGTGTTACCCACCACTTTGTGGGGGAAATCCCCAAGAGAAACTTTTCTCCATGATGAGCCTCAACGGGTAGCCAGCAGCCCCTTGATGCCTCCTACTAGCTCGTTGTGACATTTCTCTGCCACCTGATCCAGCCATGTGGTCCCTTACCCACCTATATTGATCATATGTTTGAAGGTGGGCCTCTCGAATCTAAAGATATGTCTGGTTATTTGGTAATTGAGTATTAGGTTTACTTATCTTGGATACTTCTGGGTGTGGATTGATGGGGGGATTTGGCGGAAAGAGTGGGATTAGTTTGTGCTCTTGTCCCCTTGATCTCTTTTGGTTGTTACCCTTGGATCTTAGTCCTGTGGGATCTCCTTTATTAACCATTTGGTTCTAGGGTGGTACTACTTGGGAAACCCCGACTTTGGGTGTGTGGTCCAGCTTCCTTACCCACACATATTACTCCTTGATCTGGATTTAAATAGGAACACAAAAAATTACAGAGATAACCATAAATACAGAGATGCAATGGAAATAATACTTCATTTCATTACTGTTAAATACTAAAATATGCTTACAAATAGAAATGGAAATAAATCAGCTAGGGCGATAGTAGCTTATCTCTGAGGAGATGTGGCGGCTACATGCCTCTGAACTATGTTACAATGAGGCTTGAAGGCCTATTTATTGTTGAGAAACAATGGAAAACCCTAAACATCCAAAAACCTAACCCTAAAAGATGAAACGCTAAACTGTGGGCCTCGTTTGGGTAAATTGGTACATCAACTTCCCGGAGTCGTAACTTTGGCATATGATCTCTGTTTGACGCGCACAATATCTCGTTAGAAATATCTATCCGAGAACTACAACGTCGTTTAAGGCCTCAAAACGGCTCCAGAAGTTCAGGACCCGAAAAACTGCTAAAAATAGTAAGTTGTGCTACAATTAAGGAAACTGAAAAAGCTGAGAGAAGCAATGGTGGGGGTCCAAGTGGACTTGGCAGGTGGCCACCAATATCCACCTGGATCACTCGTCCCTTTCCACTCACTATACCCCCATTCATCTTTTCTCCTGTCTGGGTCCACATTTCCATTTTGGGTCCACATAGGGCCAGCCTCCCTATCCCTTTGCCCCCACCTTGGGTCAGGCTTAGAATGATTCCCTGGAGGTTGAAACAATTAAAAGAAAAAGTGGAAAGCATAATTGGCCACATTTAACTAGAAATTGTACCACAAAATGCAAAAGATGGTCAGGACAAAAATAAATAGCACATGGGCAAAAGCCATTACGTGAGCTCTACCCCAATCCATGGCCATCACCCTTGTTCCATAGGCCTTAGACGAGCCTCCTCTATCATTCAGGAACCCACGATTGTCCCAACCCCTGGATGGCAATGAACCACCCTACCTAAAGGGGGTAATCATTGATATATCTTACACATCATGCTCTTGTCCTTGAGCCTCGAGAGTCAATTAAAGAAAATTCATGAAAGGCAAAGGGTATATAAAGAAGGGCGGAAAAATCAAGGTCGGCACACCTCATGTACCACGATTTCTCCCTCCTATACATTACATACCTAGGTGTGGGCTTCCCCTTATCTAGCTACCAGTATGGCCCAGCATTGCCCCTCTAACTCCTTATTCCATCTCACTTATTTGTCACTTTCCACCCCCATTAGAGGGATGTACCTTGGACATACTATCCCCTTTAAGGGCTAAAACCACCTAATAAGGTACTTGGATAATCCCCTTTGGAGCTTGGTGACACTAACACATGCCAAAGCCCACTATGGAAGGGCATGCTATTATGAAGTGCCCACTTTGTTATCCATGATTTGTAAGCTCTTTTACGCAATTATTTTAATGACTGGTTGTACTGGAAGCCTAGGGGATGCATTGAATCTTATGCAGGATTGCAAGTCGTTTCCATTTGGGTTTGGCTTTCCCTATATGGGATCCTAACCCCCAGAGTCTACATTGGCACATGTAGGGTGTGCAAAGAGAGCCATGGGCCTCCATAGCAGCAGACAACACTCCACGGATCTTCATGGATGCTCAGAGACTACTTGCGATCCAATTTTTGGATGATGGTGATATGCTTGGTACATTATGCCCAACAGGCACCGACAGGAGCCCCACACTCTTGACAAGTGTCCTAGGACTTATACGATGTGATGGTAGCATTCATTCCACCACTTGGACCCTTGCAGAGGATCCACAAGCATCTTTGATTCATATGGAGACGCATGGGGTCATTTATGTGCCCTCAGACCCACTGGAAGCATCACAGGTCTACTACTTGGAGAACAAGGGGCCACCCCTTGTCCATCATATTTTGAGGAATTTATTCCTCAATATGGCACTTCAGGATATTATTGAGACTTTGGAGGGAATTACGACATGTACATATTATTATTTGGCCCCTTGTGAGGCTTATTTTTACACTTGTGAGCTAATTTGGTGGGCTTGTCACCAATATGGGTTTTATTTGCAAATTGTTTTATCATGAGGGGCCAATGCAGGCCCATAGGCTAATTTGAACTCCTTAGAAGGCCATATATTGATGTCAGATACATTCATCTGGATCATCACTTGATTTGGGACATCTCTAATCATATAGAACTTCACATTTTCCCTTGGAGGATATTTTCTGGAGATGGATGAATTTTGACATATGAATTTGGGCTATTTATCTTGTCTTGGAGCTTTGTCTTGTGAATGAAATTTTGGTTGGATATACTCTAACATTTTAAGTGAATTTTGATGTTATTATTCTTGTTGTTGCATACTGCTAAAATTAGGGCTAGTTGTTGCATAATCGAAATGTGGAATTGGGCATGTTTTAGCTAATTTACTGTATGGACCAATGTTATATGAATGAAATGTCCTAGAGATTATTTTCTCGATAGGCTTGCATCGTTTGCTTGAAGGTCACTTTCTTTTCTTTCTCTCAACATTAGATGAAGCTGACTTTCCGGGCCTCCTTGATCAAGAAACCAAGTTCTTACTCATCATCATCCTTGACTCCATATCCCCAAGTGAATTTGGCACTGATCCCTCAAAAAGGGTGATCATTTTAACCCTCTTTTTACCCTTTTCCCCTTTTTCAATAGGTCTAGCCCCAGTAGGTAACCTAGGACACCAATTTCCCAGGAATTAACCCAAGGAAAAACTTCAATCTCCTATAGGATACTGCATTGGTGGGTCCCCTCCCCCTACTCCAAATTTGAGGCAATTTTAATGGTGGAATCTCTAGGAATTCCAAGCCCTAGCTCTAGGATCGAATTTTGCATAGGCATCCCCAAGGCTAGACCTCAATAGGATCAATTCAACCTTTTGAAATAAATATTCTTGTTTGGTCCTTTCCCCTCACCTTGTCCGGAATAGGAACATCATTGGTTGTTGCATTCCATCCCCGAACCTGGACTGGGTCCACTTAGCCCGTGTGGTCCCACTTCTCAACAAAGATTATTCGTAAAGGACCATTTGGGAATCCAAGTTTCCCAAGGATTATAGGGATTAAGAACCGCATCTATAAGCTTATTCCTTCTCCCTCAACCCTCCAATCCTAATCGCTTACCCTTGGAGAACCAAGTCCCTTGCTTAAAGAGCAAGCAAGTTCCATTCCTCACTCCATCCTTGGGAAAGGGTTTATAGGGTCACTTTCCACCTATCCATTGACATATAATTTATAAGTGATCCCTACACTATCGAGACTCCTCCCATCGGTGATATTCTGTAAAGAGCAGGGAGACTTAGCTATGCTGACAGTGGGCTAAGCCTCCATTGTTGCCCTTAACTTAGCAGTTGCCCTCTTAGGAACCCCTTTTAGGTCCCCCGCTAGTTTGAGTAGTAACACACAGGATAAGTGGCATTATCCCCAAGTATAATCTCCATATTCATCTTCTTTTCAATCTAGTTTGAGAGATCCTCTTTGTACCCAGTGAAGTGCCTTGAGGCACCATTATCAATCAACCAATGATCTAATGTGTCTAGAGGAGAGGCAGCGATGAGGGCAGAAATAAGATGAAATTCATTTTGCTTTTCACCAACATTAACTTCTTCATACCTTGAGTTTCTTGACTTCTTGGGAGGACGACCATTTACATTTCGAGTAGCAAGAGCATTCCTCTATCCTTTGTTGTTGAACCTATTATTCCATTGATTGCCATTGCCCTTGTAGTTGTTGTTATAATTGTCATCATCTTTGGGAGTATCCTTCTTGTGAGGACACTCTACTAAAATGTCCAACTTGTTGCAATTGAAGCATCTTCCCTTTCTTTCTTCTTCCAATCCCAACTTGAACCTTGACCCTGTCTTCTTGGACCAGCATTGCTCTTCCTCTTAGCATGGGTGAAGAAGGTTGTAGGATTGTTTCCATTTGAGGGCTTGTCTCTTTCCATCATCCTTATTTCTTCTTGAGTGCATCTAGCCAATAATTCATCAAATCCCAAAATCTTGTCATTGTTGAGGATGGTGGTGTTAAACACATCCCATTCTCGTGTAACGCCTCCAAGTGCAATAAGAGTGAGCTCCCTGTCACCAATTACATCTCCAATAGATAGGAGATCATTCTTGATCTCGGTAATCCTCACGAAGTAGGTTTTGGATTCTCCTCTATCCATCTTGATTTCTTTCAACTTGTTCTTAAGAAAGAGAACTTGATTTGCATTATTTAATTTGAACATCCCAACCAACTTGTCATACATCTCCTTACATGTTTCCAAATCAGAAATATAGGCAACTAAAGGCTTCTGAATAGAATCAACAATAATTTTCTTAGCTTTAACCTCACATTTCTTGTACTTTTCTTGTGTAGCTGCAAATGCATTTGAAGGAGGGTCCAATACTCTTCCTTTGACATAGTCAATGCCATCATTTTTTTCCAATGTCAAATCTAGAGACATCTACCATTCATGATAGTTGGGTTTTCCCTTAAGCTTGTCCTCAGATTTGAAATAGAATGTAGTCATCATTGGGACTAGTTCCAAGTTCTTGTCCAACCACTTCCCTTATTGATTGTTTTTCCTCACTCTTACTTGGGCTTTGTCTTCACCTGAGCTCTGATACCATGTTAATTTTAGATAACAATGGTATGTTCTATGTTTTAGCACAATTTACTTCAATGCTCCTTTAACAACGCAATGACAATTTCCAGTAGTAATCACATTGACAGTAAATGTAGATAGAACATAAAAACATGTGCAGAAGACAAGCCAAAACAAGAGGACACAAGATTTGGCAGATGCTAGGGGAAAACCCCAATGTGGGGAAAACCTTTTTGATCAAATCTTCTTATTATTATTCAATAGTTCAACAAAGAGAGAGAGTACATAGATCAAATTCACTTGCCCAATACATAGTCAAAACAACCCTGTCAAAATCAGCAGTCAATCACATCCTTTTGGGACTAACTAAAAGAGGTGATGCTACATAAGCAACTAGATCAAAAGAACCAACTTTAGTCAAATCAACACCAAAATGTCCTCCAAGCAGCTCATTCAACAGCAATCCAATTCGACCTTCTAGGAGAGTCAAAGTCAGCCCAAAATAGTTCGATCAAACCTAGTCAAAGGAGAGAAACACTGCTGTAATTTTCTGCATTCAAATATAAATTCAACGAAGAAGTCAATGCTGGCCAAATCAACACCAAAATGTCCTCCAAGCAGCTCGGTCAACAGCAGTCCAATTCGGCCTTCTAGGAGAGTCAAAGTCAGTGCAAAACAGTTCAATCAAACCTAGTCAAAGGAGAGAAACACTGCTGTAATTTTTTTGCAGTCAAATCTAAAATCAACAAAGAAGTCAATGCTGGTCAAACTACCCAAAACATCTCAATTTCTGTGCCCAACAACTCAACTTAGAAAAATTGGAATTCTTCCCTGAAAATCGAAGTCAAAGATGGTCAAATCAACATTGGTCAATGTTGGTCAACGCTGGATTGTTGCTCTGAAATTTCAGCCTTTCCTTTTCCTAAAATTTTCGGCCTCCTACCACTCATGCGAAGAAGAGAGGGAGGTTGCCCAAGCTGTATGAACCAATCAAGAGAGAAGAGAGAGATGAAGAATGTGTAATGTCCAAATGAGGAGAGAGGTCACTCCTATTTATACAATTCGTTGAGGGTGAGGAGACACATCCATTGGGCTTCTTGAACCAACATTTGACTAAGGCCAACCTTGACAATTTGTGCATGAGAGAGAATAAATTCAAAATTCCACTTCTACTTGTCAGAATGAGATGATTTTTATATCAAAATTAAACCTCTCGAAAAAAAGAATCCATTCCAATAATCATGTCCATCATATGAGTTGTCCTAAGGTGGAATTTGGCCCTATTTGTCAATTTAACAATGGTGCATTGTGAGCTATTGGTATAATGGTTAAGAGCATGTGTTTCCTCCTAAGAGGTCACAGGTTCAAAACGAGAGGGGGGTAGAGTATGTATGCCTTCGTAGACTTAGCAGTCAAATCGCTGTGCGGAGGTGGGTCTCTTGTCCCACAAACAAGGGGGTCTCATACACCAATTTGGTGTCTGGCTTGGTTGTGACCTTAAAAATGGATATTATTATTATTATTATTATTATAATCTCTTCTATTTATGCTTTGAATTATTTCATTTTCCATGTACTCTTGTAGAGTTTCTAATGCACAGCGATCTTGCATTGACATTTGATTTGGAAATAGGCTCTAGATGTTGGAAATTCTAATTTATTTTCAAATAAATTTCTAAAAGTTTCAATTCATTATTTGCTTATCTAAATCTATATGGACTAATGTGTTATTGAAGTATTGTAGAGGAATTATTTTTGTTGGATCAAGCATGAGGAGAAATCTTTGGAAGACCAACCCACTCTTGAAGCATCTTCAAAGGAACTCTTATTTGTTATTTCGATTTCCATAGTTCATCTTATGGAAAAGTTCTTGCAGGGATTTGTTTGGACATAACATTTATACGAGCAAACATTTAATATTTTAAATCTTTTCATATATTGTTTCATTGATTTTATATTAGTTGCTTGAGAACATTTTCTAAACTAAAGAAAGTGATGAAATTCACTCCAGTTATTTGATTTGGTTTCTTGTACATTATTTGTATAATATTTGTTTGTTTTACATGCTCTCTCTACACTAATTGTGTCATTGTTTTGCAGCCCATAGTTGGAGTGATGATAACAAGAAACTGGATAAAAACTCTAATTATTTTCTTGTAGGACCTCTCAGGCCTTCAAAGTTCATCTTCTAGGAGGCCATGGGCATTTGAAGAGGATCTCTCACTTGGCAAGGCCATGGAAAAAGAAGACTAGCTCATTTTCTTGTGCAAGATATCATCCACCATTGGAGAATAATCTTTGAGATACCAAGAGACACCTAACATTTTCAAATTTGAGAGCATTCTTATTGTACTTACCGTAATTCCTAATTTTGACTTTCAATAAGGAAATCTAGTGCTTGAAAAGCCTCATATGTTGTAAAAGATTCATCTTGAAGTTTTAATTGAGATCCTTTGGAAGGTTTCTCATCTTTGTAACAATCTAATAAAAAGGCTTAGCTTTTCTTGTGGGAGCTTGTGTTTCCTCCAATGCATCATTTTCTCCTTATTTAGAAGGAAAAACATGTGGGTGGATTGATTTTGCATTGTTTTCTTAATTTTCATTTTGCATGCCTTAAGAATTAACACAATCTCAGCATCGCAATCTAACTTTATAAATTTGATTTTGCTACTAGTTTCCATTTTATGTCTTGTATTTGAAGTTTGTTTTTAAGTACAACTTGGGATTTTACTTTGGAACAACTTATTGCATTATATGCAAACATCTCAATTCATGTGGCAAAGTTTGATTCAGTTCATTTGACAATTTGTTTCATGTTTGCATCACTATAAACTCATTGGTTGCTCATTTATTTTAAAGTTATTTGCTCACTTTGCAAGCATATCATACTTTGAAGTTTCATCTCATTTCATTGCTTTAGCTGGTTAATCATTGATATATCATTTAAAGCACTTACTTTGAGCAACTTATAATCTTATGTGCTTATGAAGCTTATGTTTTTGTATCTTGTACAATTTTAAGCAATTATCTAAGTTATCTCATTAAGCACATTTCCATTTACTTGAGGCATTTCCTTTTAGAAGCACTAATAAACATAATTGCATTTCATTTAGGCATATTAGCATAGCTTGCTTCTTTAATAAAAATTTACCTCCAAGCATAAACTTGGTTGAAAGACATCTCTTAGGGACCCCTTTCTTTCATCAACTTTAGGGACATAGACCCTCTTATGTGGTTAACATGATGACCTTGTAGTCATTAGAGCCACAATCTCTGCAACGCCGAAGGCATCGGATGTGTTGGATATTCCAAGGAAGGTATCATTATTATAGTGTGGAAAAAGTCTACAAAAAATCCCGATTTAATCCTAAAAATGCGATTTTTTAAACTAAACAATTTAATCCCCCGACTTTTTGGCGACTTTTTCAGAACGGAAAAAATCGCAATTTAATTGTTATACTCCCGATTTAATCGGAACTCGACCCAAAAAGTCGGCCTCCCTCCCAGGCTGCGGATAAAGAGGCCGCAAAGGCGAAAATGATATAATTTTCTATTGTTTAATCTTAAGGCAGAGAGTGGAATCTTTCAAACATAGCCCTAGAAATTTAATGATAACGTTGTGTTGTGCAATTTGTTTTATTGTTGAATCTTAATTTCGAGCATTATAGTTGGTTGGTGTTACTGAGAAAATTAATTGCTTAGTTGCTATATTCTGTTGAATGTTGAAACATATACGACTATTATTGGTTTGCTCTTGTTGGATGTTATGTCTGCAAAAAAATAGGGATCTATATGAGATGTGCAAAAAAATACAGAGGAGACATTAGCCAGAGGCTAAGCTGTCAGAAGGTTTCTATAAGAAACTGAGAAGACTACGAAAAAGAAGTGCATACCTACCTCGACGAGCATGATTGTGAGACATAAGAGCAAGAGGACAAGGAGTATCCAGACTAGCAAGCAAAGAAGTGTAAATAGCTGAAGAACATTCCCAAGAATCAACACTGTTATGATCATATTTTTTGTGGATAATGTTGAAAAGCATTGGTGATAAAATGCACTTAGAATGCAGATTGCAAGAGTGTAACATGCTTTTAGTGATCAAATTCACATGTAAAGAATGGCATTGTAGTAAAACACTGAAAACACCTCTAAACTATGACTTCGACTCTAGATGTTAAAAAAAAATTTATAATTTATAATTTTGTGTTATTTTAATTTTGCCGACTTTTTGAAAAAACTCCCGACTTTAACGAGTTTTTCAACTTTTGGACCCTTGCCAAATTAATCTCAACTTCGACTTTTTCCACATTCATTAATATAGTCTTGGTTGTATTTCCTTGGATCTCCTTCCACAACTTACATAAGAGACTTGTTTCAAAACAGTGGAAAGAAAGGTCATTCCTAGACTAGGCATTTATATTAAAATTAACCAAGATAATTGCATTTAATCTTAGTCTAGGTGCATTTCATGCTAACACATTTTACTATTTTGCTTGCAAACTATTCATGTACTTGTCATTAATATAAATGTTTTGAATTGATTATCTTATTTAGGCAAGTATCATCTTGTTCATTTTTGCAAGTAAAGTTTTACCTTGTTTCCTTTGCAAGTCATTCTATTTTGTTTCCTTACATGCTTTGGATTTGTGAATGATTATATATTTTGAATGCATTCCTTGAAAGCAAATTTTATATCTTGCATGTGATATCATATCTTGCTAACATATTTTGTTGGATTGACAAGGTTACTTGTGTTTCAATTTGAAACACTTCATTGTTCTTGAGCAAGTATTATTTATTTTTAAGCAATATTTGAAGACAATGGTTTTATGTATGTTGAATTTTTATTCATGTGTTGGTGATTATATATTTCATTTCATATTGCTCATTATATTTGCTCATAATTTCAAGTAATCCAAATTTGACATCTCCTAGAAATCTCACATCAACCTTTTGTGAAATTTTCAACTATTGCAACAACTGAAAATTATTCTTCTAAGTGTAAATTAATTAACAATTTATTTGTGCACACAAACAACGAATAATTCACTACTGCAACTTTCACCAAACTAAATTATGTGGAAGATAAACTGGAAACCGAGAAATATGCTAGCACACATAAAATTTAACACACTTATTTTTGGACTAAAGTCCACGGAAAAATCCAACTTGGAAAAACCGTTGCAGCAGTAAGGGTTTTTATTACTATCCAACAGTGAAAATCTGAATACTATCTAGATGCACAAATTGACAATCCACTACAGGAGAAACTGGCCACAAAAATTAGTGAGACAAATTTTTTCTTACCCGGCACTGGTCCATCTCCGAAACTGGGTTTGAATGGGCTCCATGAAACCCCTGTGTCAAGCCTGCGCAGTCACTGATACACTCTACCTGGAACTTCAACTGATCAAGTCGTCTGCCAAGTCTTTGATGAGCCTAGGATGATCCTATCAAGAAGAGATCATCCACATATAACACTAGGATTAGAGGCTCATTAGTAGAGATTAGGGTCTACGTCACTCTTCACGAACCCCATGTTCTGCAAGTAGCCATCAATTTGACTACCATGCCCTAGGAACCTATTTCAGCCCATACAAGGCCTTTTTTAATTTGCATACATGAGATTTCTTCCCATGTGTCTCAAAACCTTCTGGTTGTTCGATGTATACTTCCTCTTCGATTACTCCATTCAAGAATGTCGTCTTGACATCCATCTGATGGATCTCTCACCCCATCTGTGCTGCAAGAGATATCATGGTCCTAATAGAAGTATACCTGCCTACAGGGACAATGGTTTCTTCATAGTATATCCCTTCTTTTTAAGCATACCCCTTAGCCACAAACCTGGCTTTGTATTTCTCCACACTGTCGTCTGCAGCATATTTGATGTAGGAATTTACAGGGTAAGTTCCTCAGACAGAACACCAGAAGGACACCGCTCACAAACAAATCACAGATCAATACACCAGTATTTTGACGTGGTTAAAACCCTCAGAGAGGGAAACAGTCCACGGCCTGCGCCAACGTGGCTACTACAGGCAAATTATTAATAAAAGAATGAAAATTTACATAAGCTTCTCTCATGCACGGTTAACCTACAAATGACCCTCCATGCGCTTTAAATAGAATTCATGGACCAATCGGGTGTCAAGCCACGATCAAGTGTCGGTAATACCGAGGAGAGAATGAACCGTCGGATCACTACATATCGTGACCGTCGGATTGTAAGTTACAAAATGTACAACGGTAAAGAAACACACTTTACCTAACTCTAGACCTAACTCTATACTAGACCAAGTTGAACTTAACTATTCCTATGTGTCGGAATATCCTAACATCCCCCCTTAAGAACAACTTGGGATAGGATTTAAGGATTTACA
>APFE030446900.1:0-53840 GCA_000404065.3 Pinus taeda
GGTAGTCCCAGTTTTGGGATCCAGGGGAAAATCTCTGTGCATGTGTTTTTTATGTGTTATGCTCTCGCATTGTTTATTTTTTTGTGATTTAGAATTCATATGCAGGTAATTTCTGTATGGGGTTAAAACCTACAGAAACAAGGAGTTGTATGGCAGATAATGACCAGATCATACAGGCATGAGAGAAACAATCAGAGGTTAATTCTATACTCCTTCAAAGTTTTTCAGACTTGCAGTGACAATGGCCACTTTGGATCAACCATGGACATGAGGATAGAACTAATGGGGCATATGGCAATAGGTCTCATGGTAGACACATGTCATATAGATCTGATACGGTGAGAGATGACAAGTTTTTGGATACTTTGGATAGGAGAGGCGATGAGTATAGGTAGTATTCTAGTTCTGGTTCTGATAGACACCATGATCGCCATTGACGAGGCTCATCAATAGGTAAATGATATGGGCCTTAATGCCACTATTTGGCTTATTGAAATAACGTTTCTCACATTTGTATACATATTTTATTATATTTTTCTTAGTGAGGAGGGTAAAGGTGAGATGTTATGTCATTTGGCTTAATGTGCATTAATTGCAGGATTTGGAGCAGTTTTTGGCTAATTTAAGTGTAGGAGCTCGAAGTAGACAAGCAAGAGGGATTTTAGGAGATTGGGTCTCCCTCCTTAACTCCTCAATCACTCAAAGATTCATCCACCAGATCTCATCAGCTCAGAGTTACAAGTAGGCAAGCCCATCGAGTTCATTGGCAGCCAAGCTAGTGATAGTTGAAGACAAGTTAACCTCGAGTTTTGAAGCCAAACCTCCCTGATTTTAAGGAAGCTATTAGTAGTTTCAATTGTAAAAATAAGGAGACCTATGGCCTCATTAGGATTCAACTTTTTATTGTAGACAAGAGGCAATTTTGAGCTTAACATATTGTGATTGTTATTCTCATGTTATTTTTGACATTTTGGCAATAATGAGAAGGGTTTCTATGATCCAGCACTGAGTTGGCTCAGAGGAATAAAGCTCTTGGGTTAGGGCCCAACCCTAGTAGTAAAGGTTCCTCTTATTTTTGTACAGGTATCCTTAGATTAGAATCATAGATTAGCCGCTGAAGTTATTTCTGTTTTGTTTAATTTAGAAGTCTTTGAATGATTGGTTAGTTTTGCTTCCATTTGTTGGAGAAGTAGATTAGTGTTATAGTAGTGAAATAAAAAACTTCAGAAAACCTTGTGACAGTGGCCTCATCCTCATCTCGCTCATGGGATCATGATTTGAGGGCCCCACTCTCACAACCTCAAAAACAAAGTTATCTTTTGGTTATTACATAGCTTAGGATTTCTTGTTGAGTAGACCATTGTTAATGATTTTTTAGAAGCACCTGCAATTGTCATTTTGGTTCCTTAAGTTTTTTGCAGATTAGAAAGCATTCCATTCCATAGATTTGATCCACTAGCCATCAATAAATCAGTTTCTCAAATTCAGCTCATCTTTTCCACATTTACATAAAGTTTTGCATAAATGAAGAAATGAATATGCGTTGTAGCAGGAGTTTCTGATATGTAGGGAGGAACTCAATCCACCAGCCTCATCTTAATTTTTCTCCACCTCTCGCCAAACCCTAACAATCACCAATTCAAATTTATGTTTTGTAGCCACCATGGAAAACCACTTTGAGCAAATCCAACCATCTTGAATAGTTGGTTTGATCCTTGGGTAGTGTGCACCTTCCCCATACCTTATTCTACCATCATAAACCTTCCCAACACTTCCTTTCACCTTCCCTAACTTCGTACAACTTTCAACTAAGTTTCCCATAGTAAACCAGGACATCCTGTAGTGACTACAGGAAATCCTGTAACAACTTCAGGAAATGTTGTAGTAACCTATTTTTGACTATTTGGGAAGAAATAATGATCAGAGCCTAGGGTGGACCTTCAACTTGACATTCATACCCCTCAATGCCATTTTGACCAGTTTTCCCATACCCTCCTCCCCTACAAAAGATCAACTTGTTTAGTTTAACATTTACATATCTAAATTGAAAACCAAAAGACTATTTTTTGCAATATTTAGCCAGTGCATACATACAACAGTCTTAGCAAGGTTAGGATCATTTCCACGCTTACTTAGTCTAGAAAACTAGATGATATAATGCAAGGTTAAATGAAGTCTCTTCTGCAAGTACTGTGTGTTAATTCTTAGCTAGGTGATTTCATGTCATTTCATAGCATTTTCTATTCAACACTTTCATTTCCTTAACATAGGCAAACATTTACCTTCTGCATTAAAGATAACTTTACATTCACTGTGAGTAGTCAACCTCCTTCTAGTCAATAGAAGATTGGTTTGAATACCCCTAGTGGTCTATCACCCCAGTTGAGAAGTGATAAGAGTAGATTGTTGCATCTAATGTGCATATAGCACTGTCACCTCCAAGTTTGCATGAACCCTAGGTTGATAAAGTAAAGTTGGTCGCCCTAGGAGTTGCAGCATCCTTGCTGCAACACTGGGGCTCATCACTTTTTGGCACCATTGCCGTGGAGGTGTCTAGGTATATGTGATTTTTGCTTTCCTTTACATTTGACATTCATTAAATAGATGTAATTCCTGCTTTCCTTTTGTTTTTCATTCAATAGATAGTTGCAATTTCTTCTTCTTTCTTTCCATTCAGCAAGTAATTCTAAAAAATCCCTTCAAAAAAAAAAAAAAAAACCAAAATTATTCATGCCTCGTAGGAGTAGAGACAACTTAGGAAAAAAATTTCCAAATAGCCCCATAACATCAAACAACCAACCTTCCCTCTTCTTTGATGGATGTGAGCTAGAGGACCCATTAGGTGAACAACCAAAGATCTTTGATGAGCCTATTGGGGAAGAAGAAGAAAAAATTGTTCCACCAACCTAAACCATGGATGAAAATAGAAATGGAATTGATAACAAAAATGGAGTTGAAAACAAAACTGAGAGTGATTTTCCCATAGGAGAAACTAATGGAGATGCTAGGATGAAAAACATAAGTTCCTATGCCCTTCCTCATTTGCATGGCTTAAGCTCAAAGGACCTTGATACCATTTTGTTTGAATTTGTTGTCATATGCAAAACTTATGATTATACCTCTAATGATCACGAGTTGAAGTTGCTCCCATCCACCCTTAATGATGTAGCCTTGCGCTAGTTCATGGGTTTACCTGGGGACAACATCACTACCTAGGCTCAAATGCAATAACCCTTCAACAACAAGTACAAGGATTATTGTAGGTCCAAAGACATCAAGGAGGAAATATTTAGAATGACTTTGGGACATGATGAATCTTTGGAAGATTATGAGGAAAGGTTCCAACTCATTTGCAAAAGGGCCAGATGCAACTTCAATCCTAGATCACTCAAGCTAGTCCTTAGAGGGATCAAGGAATATCTCCTAGAAACCCTAAACATGTTATCGCGAGGGGAAATCTACCAGTTATCTTATGATGATATAAATATAGTTTTCAAAAATAATTCTAGGGTAGCCAAAAATAAGTGTAGGGCTAGTGAAGCTCTAGCCAATTCATTCTCATCCAACACATCCATCAAAAGTGAAATTGGGAACATGTTGGAAGACTTTGGAAGTGAAATGTTGCATACCCTTGATCTGCAAATGGACACCATGTAGATCAAGAGGAAACATAAATAGCCTTTGTTGTCTTTTGCCCTAGATGCACCAAGAGGAACCCTAGAAATTAATATTCATTGAATCTTATAGAGATCTGCTCGGTTTATGAGGAGAACCACTCCACCAAAAAGTGACCTTATCTGCCTGGATTGAAATTTGTGTATCAAGGAACTAAAGGTGTGACTGAACAACTCTATTATATCAACCAAAGGAGGCCTCAAGGACCTCGACCATACCAACAGGGCATGCAAGCAGTGTCCTATTCATATTACAACCCTAACCAGAATGCATCCATTCCCCCTTGGTCTCCTCCTGCCATAGAAAATTTTAGGGGCGAATGTTCGCCGTTTGGGGAAATTAAGGGGTTTTAAATTTTTAGTGGGCGCATATTTTGTATCATAGTACATTTTTACAAATCACCTCAAATAGCCCACCTTATTTTAAGGGAGAGGGTAAAAAAGGTAAATTTAGCCCTTGAAATTAGGAGTTACAACCTCCCATTCGCCCATTTTCAAGAATAGGTTATTTAAAAGAATCCATTCGCCAGTTTCAAGAATAGGTTTATTTAAGGTGAATCCTAGGCCAAATACCATATTATAAAAAAAAGGTATGGTAAATTAATAAAATATAAATAAATGAAGAGTATGGAAATAAATAAAACATTTTTTATTAACTCCATAAGGCACGCTATATATAGATGCAAGGTGGTAAACACAATAAAAAATATAATTAAAGTGGAGGATGGCTAAAATAAAGTAAAAGTCTTTTATACTTACTGCAAAAGATATGGTAATAAAATAAATAACACATAGGGTAAATAAATAAAACACTTTATATTTAGGTCCATAACCCGTTCTATTATGAGGCCTCAAAAAGAGGTTTATTTAAGTGAACCCTATGGGCCCCAAATACCATGTTGTAAAAAGGAATGTAAAATTTATAAAAATAAAAACGAGAGGTATGGTAAAACAAAATAAAACAATTTTTATATTTACTGCTCCATAAGTCACATCTTAATTTACGAAACTCAAAAAAGCATTATATTAGTGAAACCTATGAAAAATACTTTTGGACAAAATACCAATGGACCTAGAGTTTATTATAGCATGCAAAAAAACATTATTAACCCTAATATTAGTATTAATAAAAATAAAAATGGCACATGGTATTGACCCATGGTATTCACCTCGAATGTAGCCTATTTAAATGGGGGAATTAAACCAGCATAGATCCATCTTTACTCTGGATCTACTAACCCTCGAGAGGTATTTGAAAAAATATTTCATCCCTCTAGGGGCTTGGTGGATCAAGAGTGGATCAAGAGTAAAAATGGATGTTGTAATTTAATGTATGTTAAACATTTTAGCTTGGTTAAAATAAAAATCAACTATTTAATTTTAAATTAATTTTTATAAATTACAATAGTAATTTTAAGCCCAGTTTTTATGATAACCAAGGTAAACCAAGATCTACAAGATTTTATAATTGATGTAAAATATTCGCCATGCATGTCGGTGAGAGATCGCCAAAAAATTATACATATTATATTATTGATAAAATTGCCTTCCATTTTTCCTATATACCATGGAGATTCGCCCATTTATTATACTTATAAATTTAGGGGGGGTTCTTAAATTTTTCCCTGCCTCCTGCTCATCCTTCATGGTCCACACATTCTCCCTAGTATTTTTCACCTCAATACCATTCCCAACCTGCCAATCAATCATTTCAGACATATGCTCCCCCACAACCTCAATGGAGTACACCATCATAGAGTTGGAGGCCCCCATACAACCAATCTCCAACCTTACTACCTCCACTTCCATCTCAACCACAACTCCTTCATCTTGATCCACCTAAGCAACCTTATATGCCTTCTCAGCCAAATCCAAACCTGAACAATAAGCAAGCACAACAGGTCTATAGTGGAAAGACATCCTACCCTGCCTATGTTGTGGAAATTCAAGAAATCAACCTTCGGTCTGGAAGAGTGGTTCCAGATAATCAACCTCCATCTCCACCTGAGGAACTTGAAGAGTAAAAGGAACAAAGTGTTCCTCAAGCCAATCCACCTCCTTTTCCAAAGAGATTAATCCATCTTAGCCAACACACCCTAAAAGAGATTGAAATTTTGGGTGAATTGAAAAACTTTTGTGTTAAAATCCCACTCCTCCAAGATATCAAGGATGTCCCCATCTATAACAAGTTAATCAAAGATAAATGCTCAAACATCCTAGGAGGAGAAAGAAAGGCATACCTACCATTAGTGTCATTTAACAACTATCTGACTTAATGCTGGGGAGAGTGATTTTCTCGAAGTATCTAGACCTTGGAATTATTGTGGTAGATGTGCACATCAATGGTATCATTTTCCCCCATCCCTTGATTGATCTTGTGGTTTCCATCAATGTGGTGACTAAGGAGACTATGCTTAAAGTGAATCTCCAAGGATCATTAAGGAAGACCACAATAGTCTTGTAGCTTGCAGGCAGTTCCAGAGTAGCTCCCAAGGGAGTTGTGGAGGATGTGATGGTCTCCATTGATTCATGGGAATACCCTGCTGACTTCTTAGTTCTTCAACCTAAGACCAAGTTCAATGGTTATCCTCTCATATTTAGAAGGCCATGGCTAGCCACTCCTGATGCTTACATAAGTTGCAGGATTGGGAATATGAGCATTAAACATGGGCATTTGTCCAAACAATTGGTCTTGTACCCTCCTACTCAACCATATCTAGAGAATGAATTACTTTTATGGTTGGAAGAAGCGGAGGAAGAGGAAGCCTACTCTATGACATCCTACCCAATCTATACCCTAGATGCTACTATAGGATGGGGGCAGCCTGATGAAGACAACCTGATTGATCAAATACCTTAGAATCATCCCCCCAACACCATGTCTCTTGATGAGTTAGTAAATAAAGTTGAAGATAACCCTTTGAATTATTTGTGCATAGCTGACTCGTCTCACTCATGTCAAGATGATATAATTTGGTCTAGATAGAACATTGAAGATCAACCCCTCTCTCTGCACATCAGGAAAAGGAGTTATGTGACATGCTAAGAGAGAATCTGCATTCCTTTGCCTGGATTTATAAGGAAATGAAAGGAGTGCACCCTTCGATGTGTACTCACCACATTTACATCAAGGAAGGTTTCAAGCCAGTGCATCAACCTTAGAGGAGAATGAACCCAACCCTCAAAGATATAGTTAAAGAAGAATTGTAGAAGTTGTTGGATGCAGGATTCATTTACCCCATCTCAAATAGTGAGTGGGTGTCTCTTATGGTTCTGGTCCCAAACAAGAATGGAAAATGGAGGATCTGTGTGGACTATAGAGAGTTAACGAAAGCCACCCAAAAATACCATTTCCCTCTACCTTTCATTGATCAAGTCTTGGATGGTCTTACAGGAAAGAAGTTCTTCTCTTTCCTGGATGGATTCAGTGGTTACAATGAGATCCAGATCAGCCCAAAGAAACAAGATAAAACCACCTTTATTTGTCCTTGGGATACCTTTTCTTATGGGTTCCTTCCTTCTGGATTATGTAATTCCATTACCACTTTTCAGACGGTCCTTAACATCTTTACAAAGCTAGTCCATGACACTGTGGAAATTTATATGGATGATTTCAGTCCCTATGGGTGTGATTTCCTAGAGGTGCTCCCTAAATTGGTGAAAGTATTAAATAAATTAATTGAAATTAACTTATCCCTTAGTCCTGAGAAGTGTGAGTTCTTGATGAATGCAGGGACTATTCTAGGTCACTCAATATCTGAGGAAAGACTGCAAGTGGACCCAACTAAAATTTCTATCATAAAGAGTGTCCCTACTCCTTAGAAGTAGAGGGATGTCAGAAGTTTCTTGGGCTTAGATGGATACTATAGGAGATTCATAAAGGACTTCAAAAAAGTAGCCTCACCTATGTTTGGACTATTGGCCAAGGACTCTAAATTTTTCTGGTTAAAACGCTGCCAAAAGGCCCTAGAAACATTAAAGGAAAAGTTAACTACTGCAACCATACTTCGAGGCCCAAATTGGGCTCTTCCTTTCCACATCCATGTTGATGCTTCTGAAAAAGTTATAGGAGCAGCTCTAGGCCATATATATGGCAAGTTTCCTTATGCCATTTTTTCATTAGCAAAAATATGTCCAAGGCTGAATCGAACTATATTATGACTGAAAAAGAGCTCCTAGTTATTGGCCATTCCTTGAATAAATTTGGACATTACATCACTAGTTATCAGACCTTTATACATACTAACCATGTTGCTATTAAATATTTGATGAAAAAACTTGATGTTAATGCCATAATTATTAGATGGTTGATTTTATTAGAACAATTTGACATAAATATCATTGATAAGCCTAGTAGAGAAAATGTAGTTGTAGATTTTTTGTCCAGACTTTCTTTGTCTACAGGTGAGGAAGGAATGCTTGATGATCAACTGCTAGATTAGCATTTATTTTCTATTTTGTTTCTCTCTCCATGGTTTCCTAACATAACAAACTACTTAGTGGTTGCACAGTTCCCACTAAATATTTCCTGCAAGGAAAAGAGTAGAATTATAAGAAAGAGTGCCCCATTCACTAATGATTGGGGGAAATCTCTTCAAGTTAGACCCATATCAAATTTTGAAGAGATGTTCCAGGGAGGAGGAAGTATTTGACATCCTTTTGGCCTATCATCATGGCCTTGTGGAGGTCACTTTTCAACCAAGAGGACAACCTTCAAGGTACTGCAAGTTGGCTACTACTCGCCCACTCTCCACCAAGATGCAAGAAGAGACACCAGTCAATGTGACCAGTGACAAAGAATGGGGAAACCTACTCCCAGGGATAAAATTCCCTTGCAACATCAAGTGACTCTTGAGCCATTTGAAAAGTGGGGCATGGATTTCATTAGGCCCATTGATCCACAATTTGGGCAGAAAAAGTACATAATTATGTGCACTGATTATTTGACAAAGCTAGCTGAAACCAAGGTTGTCAAGGTAGCAACAGAAGAGAAAGTAGTTGAGTTATTAAGGGATAATGTATTTTACAAGTTTGGGTACCCTAGAGAGCTAGTCACCAATTAGAGAGCTCAATTCACCTCACACCTGATTGAAAATTTGTTGAGTTGGCATAAGATCAAGCACGGGTAGTCAATTTCTTATCATCCTTAGGCCAGTGGACAAGTAAGAGGTTATCAACAGAGCATTGGGAGGCATTATCACAAAGGTTTTGAATAGTAGTAGAAAATATTGGGCTGATAGACTAGTGGAGGCCACTTGGGCCTATAAAATAACCTGGAATACAACCATTGGCTTCACCCCTTATGACTTGGTATATGGGAAGAAGGCTATGCTCTCCATTTAGTTTGAGTACAACACTTTGAGAATGGTAGCACATTTGTATTTGGATATTACAAAGGCACAACAAGAGAGGATACTCCAACTGAATGATTTAGATGAATTCACGATGCAGACCCTCCTACACATAGAAGTTACTCAAGTACAAAGAAAAGTTTGGCATGACAAAAATATCAGAGACAATGTTTTTCAAGAAGGTGATTGGGCTCTTCTATATGACTCCAGGTTCAAGGACTTCAAAGCCAATTTGATGACCAAGTGGTTGGGCCCATATCTGATAGAGAAGTGTCATGACAATGGGGCTGTGCAAATAAAGACCATTGATGAGGAAGGTATCCCCTTGCTAGTCAATGGATATAGATTGAAAGCCTATAAAAGACCTATGTCAAGGGAAGATTTCATCAGTATCATCAGTAAGGAAGTGAATGTGCTTGGAAGTTTCTAAGCTTCCAGCTCACCAAATTCTTGAATATTGTTTTAATTTTGAAAAAAATGAAAAAAGAAAAAGAAAAATAAAATATTAAGAGGCCTAGGTGAAAACCTCTATGAGGCACTTGAGGCCAAATTTTTGGTTGAAAACCTCCTTGAGGCATCCCAAGAGTGAAAAAAGGGAAAATAAAAATATTACTAAGTGAAAACCTCCCTTGAGGCACCTAGGGCAGGCAGATAGGTTGAAAACCTCCTTTGAGGCGACCTATGTGCCGTTCAAAAAAGAAGGAAGAAAAGAGAAAAGAGAAAAAAAAAACAAAATGACATGGCAAGGGCCTCAAACTTGCTTACTAATAAAATTATGTGATTTTTGTAGGCTTTTAAGGGAAACAAAGGACTCAATGTTCAAAGGAAAATAAGCCAAGCATCACCCCAGTATTCCTCCCTTAAGTTCATGTCTCACATTCCTACTATGTCTCCATCATCCATCCTCACTTATAGGCATCAAAAACCAGTTTTTATGCAGTTTTTTGACTTGTACAGGGTTTCATATAGTTACTACAGGAGTTTCCTGTGGTACTACAAGATGTCCTAAAACACTACATGAATGAAATTTGATTGGGAAATGATTATGCAGACCTGTTCTAGGTTGAAAGAGGTGACCATACACCTTACCACCTCTCACCCAACACTAGCTCATGACCGTACCACCCTCTGTGTCCATCAAAAACCACTCAAAAAAAAAAGCAAAAATACAAAAGAATGGAAAAAGAAAGTCCAAGGGCCATGTCAGCATTGGCCTCACTCACATACCACTCCATCTCCTTGATCACCATCCTTACACTCCTACATCACCACCCATTCCTCCTCTAAGTGAAAACAAAAAAAGAAAAAAATGATGAAAATGGCAGCTATAGGAGTTCCTGTAGTAACTATAGGAAACCTTGTAGTAGCTTGTGTTTTCATAGAAGCAATTTCTCGATGTGTTTTCCATTAACAACCATGCAAGAAAAAAATCCAACACCCTTGCAGACACTAAGACTCCCCTCTAGAGCTCAACAGCAGTAGAAGAGACCAAGCACATGCACACAACAACAAAGAGGACAACCACATCAATAAGAATAAATATACAAAAAAAGTGACCAAGGAAAAGCACTTACCTGAATAAAGAGAAGCAAAACAGAGTCACCCTCCAACATGCATCAACCAAGTGAAGGAAGGCACAGGTATGGCACCTAATCCAAATTCTTCCCTAAGTATGATATCATAAAAGTGTATGAATATGAAAAAGTTTGATTTTTTAAGGTGGAGGTGGCCAGTTAACTTGGCCGCCCTCAGCTCGAAAACAAAAAGTGAACTTCTCGTTAGCCTGACATATGGAAACATCAAACCAAGAAGAATGAGTTGAAAATGTGGTCGAGTTAAGTTGTGTGAGAGTGGTTGATGATTACGAGGGGAGGATGCATGATAACTAATGGTGGGCCAACGGTCCCAAAGAGGAAATATCGTACAATGCCAGCCAATACAATGCTCCAAGGAATCGACCATAAAAAGAAAACGTTCCAAACTCCCATGCACCATTTGTTCATTTCAAGATCAGAGAGGACTAGGACAACTTTGGAGATCCATCAAGGAGGCAACCTTGTTTCAGCCACCCTACAGGAAACATAATTACATGAACAACTAAAAGAAACATAGGGAGCTACAGGAAATAGTGGAAATTCATAGTGAACGCTGAAAGGGGCTGCCTAGGGTCCATATTGTCAAAAATTATCGTCACCTAAAGCATCACAATGAGAGTTAGGTGGCCCATATCTCCTCTACTTTGAATTGATATCTAGGAATAGAAAAATCTGAGTTTTTAAGTGATTACAGTGGGCCTGGGAGTTTTAAAATAATTGTGAATAGTTTAACAATTGTGTGTAGATAGAAATAAATTGTAACCATCCACCACCACTATTAGCTCTCAGTCACCCTAAAAGCTATGGCTAGCCTACCAAACTCCCTACAGTCATCCAACCAAAAAAGAGACACTATAAGAGGGTTTAACAGAAGGTAATGCATAGAGACATCCGAGATACTCCTCCATCCCCCTATGGTAGAAATATTTAGAAGGCATAATTGGTTGGGATTCTTTGAGCTGCTCAGAGGGTATGATGATGATGTAGCTCGATAATTTTCCATGGCATTTAACCCTCAGGCTAGAATCAATGTTATTGCCATAAGAGGATTGTCAATTACAATTACTCCTAAAGTTATTAGCAGGATCACTACACTTCCTCAAGGGATGCCATGGAGAAAGGAGGATAATGTTGCAAGAACTTTTGCAAATAAAAAACTTCTTCTTAAGGGATGAAGAGACAATTGAGGACAAAAATGGGATAATAAGGGAAAACATTCCTTATCTTTGGGATGAGGTAAGCTATCATATTCTCAAATATATCTCTTGTGAAGGGAGGCTCATTATAGTTTATGGCTATCAATTTAGACTCCTCCATGAGTTGACATTTAGAGAGAAGATACCCATTGACAGAAGACTCAATGTACCCTAATTCTTGCTACAATCAATAATAGACATGAGTCTAAAGGTCCAAGAGGAAAAACATCAACAATTGGCACACCATGGACTTATTAAGCTAATACTAGAGGATGCCTTGAGCCAGCTAAGAATCCCCATTCAATGGTCCACATTTAGAGACATGGACAAAGAGGATGTGATTGAAATACAAGCCCTTGAATATGATAGGGACAATCTCTCTAATACTGAACAGGAAGTAAGAGAAGATTAAGAAGAACCTGAAGAGGAGGCAGAAGAAGATGAAGAAGAGCTTGAAGAGGAAGAAGAAGAACTAGAGGATGCAGAAAGAGAGAAAACAGAGGAAGAAGAAGCAAAAGAAGAAGGATAAGAGGAGAAAAATGAAGAGAAAGAACAAAAGGAAGAATCAATCCCTGAGGAATGCACCGAGGAAAGGGAAGAATCTCCAAGGTTGTCTCCTGAACCAACTAAGAGGGAGGGAGCTCCTGCTTTGACTGCCCTAAGCACACCTATCAAGTCAAAAGGAAAAAGATAGAGGCAGACTCCCCTCTATTTCAAAACAAGGAGAAGCACTAGGATCAAACAATCGAAACCAAAAAAACCCACAAAGACTCCAACCATAACTAAGGACTCACCAAAAGAGTAAGAAAATCTGGTTTCCTAGAAGTAAAAGGTGAAAAGGGCACATCAAAACAATCTTCCCCAAAGTCTCCCATCACCTATGTTAGGAGGCCTATAACCAGGTCAGAATCAACAAAGAAAGACAAGGCACCTTTGAACCCATTTCCAAAAGGAAAAAAACTTCTACAGGATCCCCAAACAATCCTAAAGGAAACTCTATCATCACTACAAGAAACATAGAAAAAGCAGCAGGAAGGACAACAAGGACAGAGGGAAGGCAAGGAAGTAAAAATGCAAGTGTAGGAGGGGGAAACTTCTCCAAAGACATCTAAGGGAGAGTCCCAAGAGCTACAGAAACCTAGCCCACAACCCAATCTAAACTATTATTATAGATCCATTGAGGGAGGCAGTGTAATACCACAAAAATTTTCCATCCCTCTATTCTTTGAGCTTGATAAAGAGAGAGGAAGGACACATCGCTAGATGAAAATTTCCAAATCAAATAAGGTAGAGGGCATGGGACATCTGGAAGAGAATATACTAGATACGAGCAGAGATTTGAGTAGGATAAGAGACAGGGAAATAAGTATGAGATCTCAACTAGAGGCATAAAACACATGGATAAGGAAGAAATTATAGGAAAAAGAGAGCCAATTGACCACCATGGAAAGTCTCTCCATGGAGGCACTCCAGTGCAAGATGCCACCAAAATCATATGCCTTGTACCTCAAATATCAATGGATACAATTTCAGATGAAGAAACTAGCACAACATGGGGCTATGCCTTTTCAAGACTATAGGTAGTTCATTGAACTATGTGACAAAAGCACCCTGGAGGATACAACCAAGATACTTGAATTCTACTTGCACAACTTGGCCTTAACAGACTTGAATGTGTGGGATGCAAATGCAAAGTTGGGGGACTTACAACTAATGGTCGTTGCATCATGGATGAGTCATGAGGAGGCTAGGGTTAAGGAGGTGAATATGGTGTTGGAAAGAGAAGAAAAAAATCTCCTTTACATTAGAGCAGAACAGATAAATTCAATGGTTGTTATTATCACCCATAACATCATCGCCAATGATCCTTAGCTTTCACTAAGATACCTATCTACACAAGAGAAATAAATCACACATTTTGAGAATACCTTGAGATTTCTAGGGAATGAAAGCCAACAAGCATGCCAAAGGAGATGGGGCACCCTATGATATAACCTAAGGATCAGGGAGTATAATTCCCCTGAAAGGATGAGATATGCACTAGAAAGGACCCCATTGTATAAAAATGCATTGCAAAGACTCAAAAAAAATTGGATTGATTTGAAACTCAGTCCACCCTTGCTATTGGGTATGCTATAAGGTAGAAAGGAGGAAGAGGAAAGAAAGAAGTGGGAGGAAATAGAGAAGCATGCAAGGCTTTATCCATAAGAGGAAAATCCATCAACGGAGGTTTGGGATGTTAGAGAGGCCATAAGAGCTATGAAAGATATGGACATAGACTAAGTTGCTCAGAGGATGAGAAACACTTTCAGTAGGGGGGTGATGATGAGGCTCATCAATAGTAAATTATATGGGCCTTAATGCCACTCTCCAACTTATTAAAATAAACTTTTCTCACATTTCTTTACATATTTTATTATATTTTTCTTAGTGAGGAGGGTAAAGGTGAGATGTTATGTCATGTGGCTAATGTGCATTAATTGTAGGATTCGGAGCAGTTTTGGGCTAATTTAAGTGCAGAAGCTCAAAGTAGACAATCAAGAGGGATTTTAGGAGATTGCATCTCCCTTCTTAACTCCTCAATCACTCGAAGATTCCTCCACCAGATCTCATCAGCATGGAGTTAAAACCAACCAAGCCCACCAAGTTCATTGGCAACCAAGCCAGTGTTAGTTGAAGACAAGTTAATCTCGAGTTTGGGAACCAAGCCTCCCTAATTTTAAGGAAGTTATTAGTAGCTTCAGTTGTATAAATAAGGAGGCTTAGGGACTCATTAGGATTCGACTTTTTATTGTATCCAAGAGGCAGCATTGAGCTTAAGATATTGTGACTATTATTCTCATGTTATTTTTGAGATTTTGGTGATAATTAGAAGGGTTTCTTTGATCCATCACTGAGTTTAATTAGAGGGCTGAAGCTCTTGGGTTAGGGCCCAACCCTTGCAGCAAAGGTTACTCTTCTTTTTGTACATGTATCCTTAGATTAGTTGCTGAAGTTATTTATGTTTTGTTTAATTTACAAGTCTTTGAATGATTGGTAGGTTTTGCTTCAATTAATTGGAGAAGTAGATCAATGTTGTAGTAGTGAAAGAAAGGACTTCAGAAAACCTTGTGACAGTGGTCTCATCCTCATCTCCCTCATGGGATCATGATTTTAGGGCCCCACTCTCATGGCCCAAAAACCAGATTTATCTTTTGGTTATTACATAGCTTAGGATTTATTGTTGAGTAGACCATTGTTAATTATTTCTTAGAAGCACATGAAATTGTCATTTTGGTTCCTTGAGTTTTCTATTGATTAAAAAGAATTCCATTCCATAGATTTGATCCACTAGCCATCAATAAATCAGTTTCTCAAATTCAACTCATCTTTTCCGCTTTTACATACAATTGTGCATAAATGAAGAAATGAATATGTGTTGTTATAGGAGTCTAATGGGTAGGGAGGAACTCATTCCACCAGCCTCATCTAAAGTTTTCTCTACCTCTCACCAAACCCTACCAATCACTAATTCAAATTTATATTTTTTAGCCATCATTGACAACTATCTTGAGCAAATCCAACCATCCTGAAGAGTTGGGCTGATCCTTGGGTAGTGTGCACCTTTCCCATACCTTATTCCACCATCATACACCTTCCCAACACTTCCTTTCACCTTCCCTACCTTCTTACATATTTCAGCTAAGTTTCCTGTAGTAAACTAGGACATCGTGTAGTAACTACAAGAAATCCTGTAGCAACTACAGGAAACCTTGTAGCAACCTATTTTAGTCTGTTTTGGGCAGAAATAATGATCAGAGCCTAGGGTAGGCCTTTAGCTTGACCTCCATACACCTCAATGCCATTTTTTACTAGTTTTCCCATACCTTCCTCCCCTGCAAAAGATCAACTTGTTTAGTTTAACATTTACATGTCTATATTGAAAAACAAAAGACTATTTTATGCAATATTTAGCTACTGCATTCATGCATCAGTCTTAACAACACTAGGATCATTTCCATGCTTACTTAGTCCAGATAACTAGATAATAGAATGCAAGTTTAAATTAGGTATTTTCTACAAGTAATGTGTGTTAATTCCTAGCTAAGTGATTTCATGTCATTTCATAGCACTTTCTGTTCAACACTTTCATTTCCTTAACATATGCAAGCATTTACCTTCTACAGTAAATATAGCTTTACATTCACTATTAGTAGTCAACCTCCTTCTAGTCAATAGAATAATGGTTTTAAAAACACTCGTTGTCTATTGCCCCAATTGAGAAGTGACAAGAGTATATTGTTACACCTGTCGTGCATATAGCACCATCACCTCCAAGTTTGTACGAACCCCAGGTTGATAAAGTAAAATTGGTCATCCTAGGAGTTGCAGCATCCTTGCCGCAATACTGGGGCTCATCAATCATCGTTATCATCCTTACAAGAGGAATGATAGGGGATACTTTCCAGATGAGTTTAAGAAATCGAAGCCTCCTAATTTTGATGGAGATGTGAAGAATATGGAAGACACAGAGGCTTGGATACTTGGGATGGAAAATTTATTTGAGCTGTATGAGTACACAGATAACATGAAGGTTAGAGTAGCGATCTTCAGCTTGAAAGGTAAAGAATACATTTGGTGGGAAGATGTTAAGTGGGTCAAAAACATCAGGACGAATGATCTGAGTTGGAGGGAGTTCAAGAGGATTTTTTAGGAAGAAGTACTTGTCAGAGAGGTACTATGACAGTAAGGCCAAGGAATTCTATAAGCTAAATATGGGATCAGTGACAAATGAAGAGTACACAACCAATTTCTTGTAGTTATTGAGGTATGTATCATATCTTACTAATGAGAAGGCTAAATTTCAATGATTTTTCAATGGTTTTCCATTAGCATTTAGAGATCAGATTGAGTATGATGAGCCTCGATCACTTGATGAAGTTATTGGGAAACGAAAGCATTTCTATGAACAATCAAAGCATAAGAATGAATCTTAGCAAGGATTGAAGGGAAAAGGTAAAGGTAAAGGTAAATGGAAGCCTAAGAGGACAAGGCTTCAACATGTAGATGAGAAAGAGAATGTGGCACCACAAAAGAGATTTAATGCAGCTCGATAGGGACATGAGGCGCAACAACAACATAGAGGTGTTGGTACTAGTCAGTTGGAGTGTTGGACGTGTGGAAAGGAACACCTTAAGAGATATTTTCCATAGAATTAGGGTGGTAGGCCTCAGATATACAATGCATAGGAGATGAATACTATCGGGGATGTTAGTCAGAGTATTCCGTGTATCTATGCAGTAGTGGACAACGGACATGTAGAACACTAGGCATCTATCATTGATATGGATGGTAATCTTTGTGATCAAGTTATTTATATTTTGATTGACCCTAGATCTAATTATAGCTATGTTAGTCCCGACTGGGTGGACAATTGTGGTTTGAGTAAGGAATTGCACGCAGAATCTTGATTAGTGTAGTTGGCTACAGACACAAAGAAGTGAGTTCATTATTGGGTAAGAGCTTGTGCATTTGACTTGAATGGTATTCATACCGCAACACAACTAAATGTATTACCGTTGGGATCATACAATATGTTTTTGGCCATGGATTGGTTGTATCTACATAGAACCGAGTTAGACTGCTACAATAAATCCATTGAGTGTGTTGATGACAATGGGGAACCAAGAATGTTACAAGGTAAGAAGGAAGCCACATCAGTTACGATGGTGAAAACTATGCTAGAAAACCATAGCCGCAGGAAAGGGTGTATGTTATTTGCAGTGCACATTTCTAGTGATAAGGGAAAGGAGGTCGAGGATGCAGATGTGTTGAGAAGGTACCTAGTTTTGCAACAGTTTTAGGATGTATTTCCTGAGGACATTCCAGAGTTTCCACCTCACAGAGAGGTAGAATTTTCTATTGTGTTAGTTCCAAGCACTGCTCCAGCATCAAAAGCACCTTATAGGATGAACACACCTGAGTTGGTTGAGTTAAAGCTACAGTTGAAGGAAATGTTGGACAAGGGATACATTAGTCCAAGTGTATCACTTTGGGGGGCACCGATATTGTTTGTGAAGAAGAAAGATGGTACTCTCAAATTATGCATTGACTACAGGAAGTTGAATAAAGTGACCATGAAGAAAAGGTACCCTTTATAGAGGATTGATGATTTGTTTGATTAGATGAAGGGGGAAACAATGTTATTGAAGATTGATTTGACATTTGGATACCATCAAGTATGCATCAAACAGAAGGAAATTTATCAAACAATGTTCCAGATTAGGTATGGGAATTATGAATTTTTTGTTGTTCCATTTGTCTTAACAAATGCTCCAACTACATTTATGTGATTTATGAATAGTGTGTTGCATTCGTATTTGGATATGTTTTCTATTGTGTTCATTGATGATATACTAGTATATTCTAAAAATGAGGAAGAACATGATGATAATTTAGTAGCAGTGTTAAGTTTGTTGAGGGAGAATCAGTTGTATGCTAAGCTTAGAAAGTGTAGTTTCTTCTAGAGTGTGGTACACTAATTGGGGCATGTTGTCCCTGAGGAGGGCATTGCAATAGATCCTGAAAATATAATAGCCATCATGGAGTGGGTAGCTCTTAAGAGTGTGGATAAGGTGAGAAATTTCATGGGGTTGGTAGGCTATTATAGGAGGTTCATCAGGAAATTCTCCTAGAATGCTTATCCTATCACATCATTGCAAAGGAAAGGTAAGAATTTCGAATGGAAAAAGGAGTGTGAGGATAGTTTTGAGTATCTTAAGCAGTTGTTGACACATGCACCAGTGCTACAAATTGTAGATCTAGACAAGCAGTTTGTAGTATGCACAGATGCTTTCAAGAGAGGACTTGGTGGATTCCTTATGTAGGATGGAAAGGTGGTATGCTATGAGTCATGGAAACTAATTGAGCATGAGTAGAACTACCCAACACATGACCTTGAGTTAGCAGCAATCACACATGCCATGAAGATGTGGAGGCACTATCTTCTTGGTAGGAGGTTTATCCTGATGAGTGATCATATTGGGTTGAGGTAGTTGTTTGACTAGCCGAATCTGAATGCCAAGCAGGTTATATTGTTTTCCATGATAAGTGAGTTTGATTTCACGATCAGGTACATCAAAGGTAAAGAGAACATGGTAGCAAATGCTCTCAGTAGAAGGGTACATGTAAATCACTTGGAAGCTATGAGATCCTATGGGACAAGCTTACATGATATGATCTTGTAGGTAGGTCAGCAAGATGTCAGGTATATGGAGATTATGCACAGGTTGTAGTAGGGTACTAGTACAGGTACATGTATAGGTATACATGTAGTGGTATAGGTACAGGTGGCAGTATAGGTACAAGAATAGGTACATGTATAGCTACAAGTGTAGGTGCACAAGGTATGGATTTTTGTCTTACAATGGATAGATTGGTCAGATTCAGAGATAAGATATGTATTCCATATAGCAACGAGCTCAAGATGGTGATATTGAGAGAGTTTCATGTGAAACCTTATTTAGGTCATCCAGGTTATCATAAGACATTGACTACAATGAAGAGATATTATTATTGGCTGAATCTAAAGAGGGATCTACTAGATTTTTTGGCTAAGTGTTTCGATTGTCGGCGAGTGAAGGCAAGGTGTAAACATCGAGGTGGACTCCTACAACCAATTTCGTTTCCAGAATGGAAATGGGAGGTCATTTCCATGGACTTCATCACAGGGTTATCGAAGACAGTGAAACAACATGATTCCATCATGGTTGTTATGGATAGGTTGAAAGAGGTTGCATGCTTCATTCCCGAGAAGTTTACATTCTCAGCTAGTGATGCAGCATAGATATTCATCAGAGTTGTGGTTAGATTGCATGGTGTCCCAAAGAAGATTGTGCTAGATAGGGATGCAAAGTTAACTTCCAACTTTTGGAAGGATTTATTTATAGGTTTGGGCACAAAGTTGGCCTTTAGTATATCTTATCATCCGCAGACAGATGGACAGATAGAGAGGGTCAATAGGATATTGGAGGACATGTTGAGGATGTATGTGATGCATCTACAATGGAAGTGGGAAGAATATATCCCCCTAGTATAGTTCACATACAACAATGGTTATCAAGAGTCATTGAGGACGAGTCCTTTTGAGGCATTGTATGGGAAGAGTTGCAATACTCCTATCAGTTGGAGTGATCCAATTAATAGGGAGTAGATTGGACTAGACATGTTGGTAGACATGGAACATGAAATGCAGATGATCAAGAAAAATCTAAAGGAAGCACAGGATAGGCAGAAGAGCTATGCAAATCAGAATGTGTTTTTCAAGGAGTTCTAGGTTGGGGAACATGTGTACTTGTGCGTCAAACTGGAGAAGAGATCCTTACGGATTAGATCATGTGCCAAGATGGCACCATGACTTTGTGGACCCTTTAGTATCATTGAGAAGATTGGGCCAGTAGCCTATCAACTTGCACTACCTTTGTTAGTGAAATTCCATGATGTTTTCCATGTATCATTGCTTAAGAAGTATGTTAAGGATGATGATCATGTGATTGACTGGTCTGTATTGCAGGTGGAACCAGATGGAGAATTCCAGTTGGAGCCTCAGTGTATATTGTAGAAAAGGGTGCTCATGCTATGGAACTGAGCAATCAAGAAAGTTAAAGTGCGATGGAAGCACTTTGGGCCCGATCAAGCTACATGGGATGTGGAGGATCAGATGTGATCCTTTCTTGTTTGCTGGTTAAGGCAAAGGAGTTTTGGTATATGTCTTGGTATATGTTCTGGTACATGTTTTGATGATGTTTGGTATATGGACATATGTATATGGATGTAAATACCACCATGAGCTAAGTTATAAAGCTCCAATAAGAGATATGGGTGTCATGTTATTATGATGGCATGTTATTATGTTGTTATGTTGGTTTTCTTTTTAGCAGGGTGATCATTATAAATACTCGATCGAGCTATGTTATAAAGTTCCATGGGTAGTATCTTTTCTTTTCAGTGGTTTTTCTAAGGTCTTGGTGTGGTCTAACACTGAGGATGGTGTTCCCCAAGGGGGAGGGTTCTGTAAAATCCCTGGTGAAAATTCCATGTACTAAAAGTTAATAAAGGAAAAAATAATAACCATGGTTGATGGGACATTTATTCCAAGATGAATGTTGGGTAAGACATCCTAGCAGGTGTTCATTTGGGTGTTTATGGCTAAGAAAATTGGAAAAGGAAATTAATAAGGCTTTAGAAAGGAAAAATGGAATTTTTGGCACATTTATTTATGAAAATAGTGGAGATTAGGAGAAAAGGGAGGTGAAAGGTCACAATTTGCATGTGAGGAGGAAATTGAAGGAAAATAATGGAAAATGAAGAAAATAGAGGCCTCATTAATATAAAAGGATTGTGAGGATTAGTTGATAACCTTTTCTCAGTTGAGTTTTGGAGCTCTCTCATTATTATCTCTCTCTCTCTCTCTCTCTCTCTCTCTCTCTCTGTATTGGACACTTAGAGTTTTCTTGGAGCATTTTGGCATTGGAGCAAGAAAGGAAAATAAGGAAAGAGGAACCAAAGTTCAAGTAGGGAAAGGCAGGATCAAGCAGTTACAGTAGGATTCATTGCAGGTATCGATTTGCATGTATATTTTCCTTGCTAGATTTGGCATGCATGGTATTGCATGTGGTTTGTTTCTATCATGGCATGGGTTTTTCTAGGCATAAAAGTATTTTTAGCCTAGGCTTTCCATTTCCGAATAGCTATGGTTTGATGGGATTATCATGTTTTGGTTGAGCTGGATTGCCGGATGGATTCGAGGCTGAGTGGGGTGGATCTCTAAATGATAGAGCACATGGCCTAGTGGTCCCTGAAATGGACTATGGATCAAAATAAAGACACTCGCCTAGTTACCCCTAAGCCAGACTATGGGTTGCGGTAAATTCGAGATTGTGTTGCCTCGGTGGGCCTAGGAATCCTTGCTAGTGAATGATAGGATATACAGTAAAGCCAAAAAGTGGTTTGCTATCTATTGGGCCTAGTAATCCTGAGTTTAGGATATGTTGTAAAGACCTGAGAGTGGGTATTGGTTTAGGGTCTAGTGATCTGGGTTTGGATTGTGCTAAAGCCTGAGAGACTAGGAGATAGGAAAATTCCTCACAGTGTCGGTGGAGAAATCCAGTGGCATCCATGTTTGTTTGGCCTAGTGATCGGGTGGAGATCATGGTAAATCCTATTATGGTGTGTTCATTGTGTTGCCTACTAATCTAGGATGGAATGCAGTAATACCTGGTTTCTATTGATGAGGGTGAGGTGGTTTAGCCTCGATATGCCCTAGTTGGTTCTTTTGGTTTGAATCCCACATTCATGCTTGGAATATGGCACAAAGGTGAATATTTGAAGAGAGATTTGGCTCAACCATTCTATGGTCAGGTGGAACGTGGTAGTCCCATCTTCGTTTGGTTTATTGCATTAGTTATTGAGAAATTCATTCCCTTGATTTTCATCTGTAAATGTACTGATGTATATATGGATTTGATGGTTGATATGCTTATGATATTTATGTCCCTATTATGTTGGTTATATGTGTGTTTTATGAAAACATCTATGTATGGCTCTTAACATGTTTTTACTTGTAAATGAATGGATAATGTATATATGACCTAATAGATGATAATGTAGCAAATGACATGAGGGAACAATGGTTCATAGCGATTCTCAAATAAGTAAGAGATACCTATGATTAATTTTGTTGTTTACACTTGTAGGTTACATGTTTATGATATGTTTGAAGAAATTTTTTTCATGGCTAGTAGGGGTTGGATTAATGGCTTGTTTATCTTATTGCTTTTGCATCATTTTTACCATGTTATTTTACTGCTCCTAAGTTATCATTCCATTCTAGGAAGTGACCTAGGATCTGGGCTTGAAAAAGTGACTCAAGTCTCGGTGTTGCTGGCATAAAACTAGAAAATTGGGTCTCTGGACACTGGCAAGCAAGCCTGTGTGAGTGACTTTGGGTTTCTGGACGCTGTCATGCCTATAACATCAGAGAGACTGAATCTTAAGATGTCAAAAACATTAGTGGGACCCAGGGAAATGATGTTTGAGTGGCTGATATGTCTCATGAGGTTTCTGTTGCTAATGTGGATAGGTCGGTTGATGTGTTCTATCAATTCTATTTCCTTAAGGTCACATAGGCGGTCAAATCCAATCATAGTAGCCTCTTGTCACATGTTTACCTCGATTGGCTGGTTACTTGGGTAAATGTGTGAGAAGGGTGTTACACTTTCTTCAGAAGCTTTGTCGTGCCATTATAGCTAATTATCTTTCCTAGTTTCCTTGTGATACGCTTTAATTCAAATTCCATTCCTTCCCAAAAAAATTCAAGAAAAGTTCTTGAAAATTGAAAGCTATTGACCCCAAAGATTGTAACCATTGGACTCCTAGTACAAGATCAACACCACCCATTGGAATGGAAATAATTTGACTATTCAATACATATTCCCCCATGTTTAACTTGATATTATGGCACTTTATAGAGAAATTTATAGTTCCTCCATTTGCAACCATCACTTGACACTCTGGTGTTGGATATAAGAAGAAATTCAATTCCTAGGCTACTTTACAATGAATAAAATTATGGGTACTACCTGAATCAATCAACACTGTTACCTTTTTATTTTTTATATATCCTTCTATCTTGAGAGGTTGAGGAGTTGTAATTCTTGCTAATGCATTACAAGATATGGTTAGATTCATTTCTTCTTTCTTTGGGATTGATTCCTGGTGTATATCCTCTCTTTTTCCTTTTCTTCCTCCTCTTCATAATCTATGTAGAATAATTTCTTCTCATCACACATATAACCTTTGGTGCATTTAATATCACAACTGTAACAAGGCCCTTTTTCTCTTTTTCCTCCAACTATTGTGGTGTCAACCTTGTAGGTTCTGGAAGACTAGGAGCAACAACACTTCCATCTTTGTAGTTTTTAGTGGTATACTTCTTTGTTGCCATAATTTTGCTTTCAACGTTTCTTGGTACCTTGAATTCCTTCTCCAATGAATTAGGTTCCCAAAGGTGAACTTCATCTTGGATGTTATATTTTAAATTCCCTATGAATACACCAATCATTTTCTCCTATTGAATATCAATTACCCTAATATTCAAGTTTTGGAAGTCTTCAATGTGCTCCGCCATTGAACCATTTTGTTTGAGATTTATCAATTGGCTAAAGAATGTGTTTATTTTTGTATATTAATAATGTGCTATCATTTCCTCTGCAAAAACGACTAGGTTAAAAATGGATTATGAGAAAAAATTCATCTACACCATACAAATTGATTGGGTTCTAAATATAAAGATGCAATACGTACCTTTTGTGAGGGTTGCACATCCTGTAGATCAAAATATTTCTCCATATGTAGTATCCATGTTACCAAATCATTGCCATCAAAATTCCTCATATCTATATTTGGAATGTCGTGGTTTTTAAAACCCACATTGGAGTCTCTCAAATCGTAATTCACATTCCTTTTGTTATCATTATGATTTTCATGGATTACCTTTTCACCAATGGGAAGCCTTTCTTGCAAGAACTTTGTCAACCCTTCCAACTTGAAATTCATTGCATCCATGTATACTTTAAAAAAATCCATGTTACCTTTTATACCATCCATATCCCCTTTTAAGCCATCCATGTCATCTTTGGTTGCTCTTTGTGAGAGCGGAAATTGTTGCACTTGGTCCCGTAACTTCGATATATCTTGTTGCAATTCTTCTTCTTCATGTGTCATAGTAGAGATTTTTGAGGGCTTAATGGGTATATAATTATTTTTTTGGGGAGGAATTTTAAAACCATATACTAATATCTATTCTTAAATATTTCCTTTGAATCACTTCAAACTGATTTTTCAAACAAAGTTATGCAAAACTAAAAAATACACACCTGTGTCCTTGTTTTTAGGATTTGGATCTTGAAACGGTTGTAAATATTTAATTTTGGATCTCTAAGGTATAAAATTTGGTCTTGTGGTAGCCCTCTGATTCGTCTTTCCAACCCAACAAGTCAGAACAAGATTGGTTTCTTCAAGAAAGAGATATGCTCAATCTCCCACGATGACTTGATTATAGACTGGTTCAGTAGAGTGAACTTGTACAGAGTGCCACGTGTCATTGTTTCAACCTTTAGCCCTGAAAATGATTCCCCAAAAACTATAGTGTCCTCTTTCTATCACTTTTTATGAAATTCAAATCTGATGCTCAGAGAGAAAGTTATGATTATTTTCTCTAGGTCAGCTGTTTGATATGGAATTCTAGAGCATGAAAAAACCCTAATTTCCTCAAATCATATCTCCAAACATATAACATTACAATATCAAAAATTCATACCCAATGTTACAAAATATTTTGGTTCCACATGGTTGCAATTTTAGCTTCTGAAGCTTCATAGAAAAAAAACGTATAGCGAAAATTCCACAATGGCCTGTTTGAAGTAGAAAAACCCTAGAATCCAAAGTTCTAATACCAAATTTTATGAAACCAACTCATAGATAAGATATATCAATGACTTAAAAAATATCCTCGTCAAGGGGGAAACATCATTTACATTACATAAATGAACAATTCTTGTATGATACAAATGACAAGACCTTGTTTGTATATATAGGAGTCTAAGGGGTCACAATATAATCAAAGCCTACATAACAATAGAAATGTAAGGCCATAATAATAACAATAGTGGGCTTCTATGGGGCACAAAAATAACAATATGGGGGCTACATGAGCATAATAATAACAATAAGTGGGCTACACTAGTATTATAGGGACCTAACACGCTGCCAGCAAGCTTGGACAATACCCCATAAAAGTCTCTTGCTTCACCTCCTCTCGCAAGAATCCTTTCTCTTATTTCACTCTTTATTTATTTATTTAAGAGGATTTTGCATCAACACTTATTATTTTCAATGGGAATAAGATGGATCCTGCCTTATTGAGAGAAAAGGAGGTAGCCCCTTCATAGAGTAATTTTATAACCTTTGATATTGGTTTTCTCGCTTTAGATTTTCCCTTTATCCTTCCTCTACTAGATTGGACAAGCATTAGCACACAAGCATATTTGTACCAAGTTCAGTAGTTTGGATACTAGCATAGGCACAAATCTAATAGGTTCCCTTAAGGCTTTCCTTTTGTATGTACCACATTTTTCATTTGGACTTAGCTCAACTTATGGAATCTTCCCAAACAAAGAAGGAGAACAAACATATAGCGAAGCGTTGTGGTTGTCACATTTTCTCTTATGTTCCACCACAAAATCCTTTTGAGCCATGCACTTTTAGATAGGGTCTTATTTATGTACAATGACCAAGGCACAAAACAAGATAGGACTCGACAAACATTATATGCATACAACCAACACTAAAAAACATAAAATAAAAAGAACAAACTATACATGAAGCACAACTTGTAGTTGTCATTGAAAATAATGTTTCAAATCCTGGCCATCCACGAGAAGGCGTTAAATCTTCCCATCTAAGAATTATAGCTTGAATGTATTATGAAGGATCTTCTCTTCAATGGTGAATGGGCGAATCCACAAAGGTTGGAACTTCATCTATTTTCCTTTCTATTCATGAGAACCATACCACTTTAGTACTTTGTCACTCACATCAAAACTCTGAGCCCCTACAGATTTCTTATCGAAACAACACTTGAAACAATTTTGATGAGTAGAAAATCTCACTTTGGATTTAAGCCTTTCTTCCTCGAGTTTGAGTAAATTATATATCCTGCTCTGGACTAGAAGGCAAGGTCTACCTTAGGACTCTTGGGAGAGTTGTAAGGCTAGGAGATATAGGTTCAAGAGCAAGATAACTTCTTTATCATAAACCATAAAGTATAGTGAGGACTTAAGGGAAGGCTTAGGGGTTACATGGTCAATCCATAATGCATTTCTCAAAGCATTTTCCTAGCTCCTTTGCTCAAAGAGGATGGTTTTCTTGATTATGTGGATGAGAATTTCATTTTTCGATTCAATCAAATCATTTCCCTATGGGTAATAATTAGATGCATGCTTTAATATAATTCCATTTTCTAATGTGAATCAATAAAGTTTCAATGATGAAAAATAAGTTTCATTATCAAAGACAAGTGACATTGGAATGCCTAATCTAGTTATAATATTATGCTTCAGGAAGTTGATGACTTCCTAGGTATTTTATTGTCTCAAGGGAACTCCCTCTAACCATTTAGTAAAATAATATATTGTTGTTAAAATATATCAGTGTTTCTTTGACGAATGTGGGAATATTTCTCTGATAACATCTAGGCCCCACTATTGGAATGGTTCCTCAACTGTTGCTAGTAGAAGTGGGGCAACTGACTTCTGATCTTGATTGGTGCATCTCTGATAAACTGGTGACTTGCAGACGTAAGCATGAGCATCTTTGATTAATGTGGGTCAATAATAACCATCCCTCATTACTTTGTGTGTAGTTTTATCACTTGCATAAAGACCACCTACTGGTCCATTGTGCAAATGTTTAAGTACCTTCTCTATATCCTATGGCTCAAGGAATCTTAGAAAGACACCATTGTGGTGCTTTCTGAAAAGCACTCCATGAACAAGCTGGTAGGATAGAGCTTTCAAGCGAATTGCCCTCTTTTTTTTATGCGATAAATGCATGGGCAAGGTTTTGTGCTCTAGAAATTGCCATATATCATAATACCATGGTGCTATAGGCACAGACTAGGGAACACATTAAATATTGTACATTCCTATTTGCTTCTCCCATCTTGATAGATATTTCTCAGGAGCATCTCTTGCTTCATCTACTATCTGGTAGAGGCCATGACCCTTAATGGTATGAATTGGTTTAAAATCCAGATCATATTCTTGTAATAATGTCATCTAATTTTCCCTCTTCTCACCCAACTCATGTTGTACAAAGAGTGTTATTGCTACTAGATGAGGTACACATATGATCATGTTATCTTTAAGAAGATAGGGCCTAAAGTATTTAACTACATTATATACAACATACGCTTATAGGGCCAAATTTTCAACTTGTGTTCTCATAATGATTTGAGTAATTTCTAAACTTTTCCTATGCAGAAAATTCATAATTTTCATTAATTTCAGAAAATTACATGTTGTAGATGCTAAAAGCATATGCAGAAGTGTGGGCAAAGCCACTTATAAATCAATACTCCAAATGAAGTATTCCAGAAAAGCCCTTACACAGGGCAGCAAGAAAATGGGTATGTATACCCCAACAAGTCTGCAGAAACAGTGCCCAAAACATACCTGTAGAGGATACCCAAACCCATTACAAAAAATAGCAAATAAAAACTCTTGAGGAGGGAAAACGAGAACAGTAAGCTATAGATCTAGCAGCCCAGACAAGTAGGAGAGGCATGAAATGAGGAAGAGAGCAGCCAGGGTAGCCACTCCTCCCCTGCCCCCTCAAACTCTCCTCCTGAACCAAACAAAACAAAAGGTAGAAACAAAACTGCCCCATACTTCCTCAACAGCCTTCAGAAATTCTAGCAAACTCAGCCATGATGAAGCAACATGAAACAATGCAGAGGCAGTAACCTCCACACCCCAGTTCCCTCAACGCTCCAAATAACCGCAGTGGATAAGCCAACGAGCGACCAAAAACAACACCATCTGCCACAGCAAAGGAACCCATGTAGTCCCAACCATAGTAGAGGCAAGTCCGAGGGCAGAAGTTCCTAGGGCAGCCACCTCGCCCCCACGCAGTTAAAACCTAGAGACCAAAAATTCCTCGCTCTCGCCCCGCAGCTCAGTTTAGAAACACCAAAGGCCTTCTCCTTGGCTTTTCCACCAAAGCAGAACGACACAGAAGGGATTCAAGCTATAGACCTCTGAAATCTACAAAACACAGACTCTTTTCTTAGCCTCCCGACTCTATACTTGTTGCAAGTCGTCCAGTAATTTCTAAACATAGTTATGCATGTTGATTTTACATGATAGTGCGCAGATTTTGTTAACAATTTTGGAAAATATATCGAAGTTAGGTGGGAATATTTGTGGATATAATAAATATGCTGTAATAAGTAATTTTAGATATATTATCTGTTGGGAATAATTCCCAAAGTGCTAGAAAATAAATTCCCTTTGAAGTAAACTCATTTGATTTTTCTTTCTTGGGTTTCCTTATGTATCTAGTTGGATAGAAGTGAAATATATATTATTATAATTCATAATTTAGCTTCAGTGATAAGGTTGAAATTTGATGAGAAATATATCTAGAAAATCTAAAGATTGAGGTGAAATTTTTGAGTTTATATTTCAAGGTGACTTCTAAGAAATTCAAGAAAAAGTTAGTATAAATCAATCCATGTCATAACGGATGTATTAAAATATAACTAGGTTATACATCCCTTATGCAAAATAAATACAAATTCTTTTACATATTCCTGCAAATGTATTCATATGTATGGTCCTCAATTATAAAAATGCATAATTAGTTCTCTTGCTATATTTTTGTTGTGAGTGTTGATTTCTAACAATGGGATACAACATGTAGAAGTAAAAACAATAAGGTATAAACTATGAAGATACTTTTTCATAAACAACTTAAATTATTGCCATTTTTTTTTTTTTTTTCCAAGAAAATATTTAGTTGGTAATTCCACTAAAGGGATGGTTTTTTGAAGACATGTATAGATTTTATATGGATCAGTCATAGTGTTTTATTACCAAAGGTGAAAAGCATAGGTATTTGAATGTGAATTTATCTAGAACTAGTGAGCCAGTAAATCTAAAAAATGCCTAATCAAATCAAGTGCAAATGCAATGGGGTAATTTTTTTTATGAACTAGAATTTTTTTGTGATATAATTCAAGTGCAACCAACTCAATTGAAGCTTGTGAGAATGCTCTAAAAAATAGCAGAAATTTAATGTTATTTGTTAAAAAGGAGGTCCAACAATCTAGATTTGGGAATAAGAAGACTAATCCAAGCAACTCAATGATTACTATGAACTTCCAAAACTTTTCTGAAGATGAAATAGTTCTTTTGATCCTGAAAAAGAACTTACGTCAACCATTTAACTCAATCCTACAATAGGAAATCATTAATACTAAATGCAGAAATAGAAAGAAATAAAAACAAGAGATGCATGTGAATAAGAAGTGAAAAGAAGGAAAGAAAATGATACAAAAGTTCTCTAAGGCTTCTAGGATGGCCAAGCCCAAGGAAACTTAGAGACCTAAGGAGAACAAGATTTATAAGTTGAACATGACCCCAATCTTCATTATTTGCATCAATAGAATTACATCCCTGCAAGAAAATACAATGGAGCTGCAAATATACGAGTTATCTCCACAAGGACACTAATGAAAATATCTCCCTAGAGGAAAATTTGACTTGTTACTTATACAAAATGATTAGGAATCATTCCCCATGAATGGAGAAGGATTTCCCCACCAAAATACCTTGATTAGTGGCTCTGGTCCCTTGATCACTGGATTTGGTCCCTTGATTAGAGGAACACATTCCTAGATTTTCTCAATCATGGGAGTTCCACAATTTGTGCCATAATTCCATAATATCTTGTTGATTTATTATTTATTATTGATCCTTCAGTAGTAGGTAACAAGTCCTTAAATTATCCCCTCCTCCAAATCTTCATAATCTGCCAAATATTCTCATAATACTCCACAAAAATAAATAATATTAGGCACAAATATCCAATTATTCATAAACCTTCCTAATAAATATATTAAAGTTAAAAATAAATTATCTAATGCATTAAGAGAGGTTGAATGTGCTGAAGGATGGCCATAGGCCTTAAATTATTGTTTAATATACAGGTATGAGCCTTAATTTATGTCTAATTTAGAGGCCCATCATACCCCCCTGCTGAAAGTCTTGCTCATCCTCTAAGAAACTTAGTGACCTCATTGTGCCTCATTCATGGCCCTAGTGGCCTCTCTCTTGTGCATTAATAACCTTGGCTGTAATTTCTACAAGGACAAGCCCAAAAACATAATTGTGCAAAGAAAAATCATTGTTTCTTGAGACCATTAGCTAGCCTTCTTTCCCTTATTGAAGATGAGTTCTTGAATATTTTTTATTTTAGAAAAGTCTTCCATATCCTTATCAACCTTCTGCTACCTTGTTCCACTGTTTGGACACCTCTAACACCTTCAAAATGCATTTAGATGAGAACTAGGACATCCTGTAGTAATTCCCATCAAAACTACAAGAAACCCTGTTAAAACTACAAGATACCCTTTTTTGAGCATAAATGATAGTTTGAGCCTAGGACAGGCACTCAACTTGACTCTCATACATTTTTCCCATTTTTAGGCCTTCGAAAAAAGCTAGAAATAGATTGGATACCTCTTGGAAAACATCATTTCATCATTGCAGTTTGAGTTTTGTTTTGATGGTGAATGCCTCATTTCCATTTTTTTTTCTTCTTCTCTCTTGTGGCCTAGATGATTTCCTAATGGCATTGGAGTTCTCTGTTTTGATTAGGTCTCTCTTAAGCTCTACCATTCTTCCTTCCTGTAGTAGTAATTCCTCCTCTTTCATGGTCTTCTAACTGTATGGGAGTGATGAGAAATGATGAAGAAGGATTGGATGATGATGCTAGGGCTCAAAGGGAGTAATGTAGGTTTGTGAAAATGAAGAGGATGCTATTTGTTTTTTTCCAAGAATGAAATGGGATGGATGAATGATGAATAGATAGTGAATATGAAGTGGATGGAGGGCTTAGAGTGCTCTGGGGACTTGGCCTTTGCAAATGTTTTTCTTTTAACCCTTGCCCTCATTCCTTGAAATCATCACCCTTCATAATTTGACTTTTCAACATTGCATGAGTGAAGGAGTGAGCTGCAATTAACTAGTTGAAGGTGGCTGAGACTACTGACCCATCCTTAGCTTATAAAACCTCATCTCTCATGCATTGATAACAAATTTCTAACTATAATATGCTCAAGAGAAGAGACCAAGAATATTGCATACTTGTACCTACCTAATGGTTGTTGGAGAGCCCTGCATGTTGCTGTTGAGTTGATGTTGATGTGCAGGTGTTGGATGGTGATGTTGATGATCCTGATGTTGTTGCTAAGCTCCGTAGGAGCTTATTTTACCTCTGGATCTCCATGCTGAAGCTGATTGCAAATCTCTGGCTACTTCATCATCATATCCCCTCAATTTTCAAAGAAACCCATCCAATTGTGCCTTGTGAATATCTCTGGTAAAAGAGGGTGCTAATGAATCCTCACTGCATTGATGGGTTCCCCATGTCATTTTTCTCTCATGGATGGAGGTTTTTATAGGTCTAATACCAAATTTAAAAATTCAGTGTATACAATTCCCTTATGTTGTATTCACTTTCAACAAACTAGAAGGTTTTTTTTTATGTTCCTTTCACTTGGAAATGTGTGGGGAAATGTAGAGCCTACCTCCTTAACACTGCTTGATGAAGCTAACCTCTATTTTACCCTTTTAAAAATGCTCACTGCTAATCCTATAGGTGATGTTTTGTATCTTATAGGATCTCAGGGAATCCTATAGTTTTTCAGGACAGTGACTTGTTTTGCCCATATATCCCAAATAGTAGAATGGATTGACATGAAACTTTCCGAGCATGTTTCCATCATCATTATGCACATCCCCATAAAAACATTTGATCAATGGATGCACAAATATCGAGAAAAAATAAGAATGGTTGAAGGTGATTGAGGTTTATTTCTTGGAAACCATGCACTGGAATTTACTACAATTACTTGGGAATGTAACCATCATCCATATGCATCTCCCCATGGAAAAACTTTTTAAATGGATGCACACATATCGAGAAAATGCAAAATTGGTTGTAGGTGATGGAGACTGATTTTTCGAAAACTGTGCATTAGAATTTGTTGAAATTTCTTGAGCATGTCACCATCATCCATATGCATCTCCCTCTGAAACATCTTGACAAATGGATTCATGGTTTTTCAAGTTATGGAAAAAACAAATTTTTACTCTATGTATTTTTGTATCCTGTAGTAAAACAGAGCATCCTGTAGTTTTTAGGACAACAAGTAAACTGAATGGCAGAAGCTTGAGAATGATGGGTGGATGGTGAAAATAGATTAGGGTGATGGATTGGAATGGCCTTGGCCTTGTTGGAGCATTTGAACAAAGGAGGAGAAAGTCAAAATTTGGCTTCTTTTGACTAGGCTTGACCAATTTTCCTTCGGTGCCAACTTGTTTTTGTTCCTTGTACATGTTGGAGGGCACCTACATTCATCAAAGAGATACATGGAGCAAGGATTTATTTTACTTTTTTCTTCTAGGCCTACTGGCTGCTTCATTGAGGTTTTCAACTAGTAGGTTTGCCTAGGCACCTCAAAGGAGGTTTTTACCTAAGATCTTTTCTTTTTTCTCTTTTTTTCTTTTTTCCCAATCCATTGACCACCTCATTGAGGTTTTCAATCAATGAGCCAATCTCAGGTGCCTCCAAGGAGGTTTTCACCTGAGAAATTTTTTTTTTCTCCTTTTTTTCTTCTACCCTACCCTACTTGAAAAGGAAAATCACTTTCAAGTATAAGAATACTTCTAGTGGAGCCATGTGCACATCAAGATGATAGACAAAATGATGTGGAGGCTTGAAATGTATACTTTGCAATGTACTTAGATTGAAATATAAAATGATTTGACTTTGATGATATCAAGAACATTTGAAGAAGAGGGTATTGTTACAACTTAATGACTGTCAGGAACCATATTTCAATATAGTTGTGATGCTCGTGGTCCACTTGCTGATTTGGATCATCTTGGATGTATTGTTCTTCCATGACCTTCAAATCTTCCTCATTTTGTTGATTGTTCTCTTGAATACATGGAGGATTTGATGGTAACCATGAGGCAGCTTTCTCAATCTCTAATTTTGATGTTTGTTCTTCATCAATTTTAGTCCATGGTTCTTTGATATTCTCTTTCGAATCTTCTTCTTTTAGATGTAGTCCCTCAATGATATCAAGAGAATCTCTTTTTTACAATACTCTTCCTGAGCTATGGTGAATACCGTTGAGCTCAAGAGGAGATATTTGGAAGTGTTATACCTCAGCATTGTAGGTGGGCTGAGCTACTTCAATGTGTGGGTTTGGAAATGGTGGTAGAGGTAGTTGAGTGGGAGTGTATATTTGAGATGGATGTGGATGGGGTTGTGGTTGTGGTGGAGGTTAATGATAGAGATAACATGGAGTTCGGTATGGAGGATATTGAGGAAAATATTGAGGATATTGTGGATGGCTCCCATAAGTTCCTTGCCAACCTCGTTGCCAAGATTGGGGTTGAGATGGCAAATGTTGCCAAGGAAAAGGCATGTTCCAAGTACTTTGATGTGGATATGTATAAACTTGAAATTGTAAATTAGGCTCTTGCATCATATCAGGCTGAATAGGCTGCCATGGTCCTCTTGGAGCTACATAACATTGTTTCATTGGCAATTAACTTTCTCCATTGTGCTCTTGGTGAACTTCCTTCAACCTTGGTAATGAGGAGCAACATTTAACATCATGTGATTCTGCAACACAAATATCAGCATTTTATTTTCCTTCATCTTGCATTCTTAACATTTCTACTTGTTTTGTTACTTTGCTAAGAATTTTTGTTTTAAAATCATCAAAAAAATTTCCAAGTTTAGCTTGACTTACCAATCTTGATGTTAATTTAATTATTCTTGCCCTTCCTCTTGATTTGTGTTTGCATGTTTCACAAATTTCTTCAAATGATAATTGTTATACATCACCTCTACTCATGAGATCAAGGAGATCAATCCACTCATCCCTAATTATTCTAAGTAAGAGGGGTTTTAGTGTATCATATCCTAAATGATGTAGTTTTCCCCTCTTAACATTATACATGAACCTCTCTATTATATCCTCAAGGCTCTCATCTTCTCTTTGATTCATTCTAAAGATTTCTTCCTTAACATCATGATCTTTATATTTTTCTAGAAATATATTTTGCATATCACTTCATGATCTTATTGAATTAGTCCCTAAACTCATGAACCATTTAAGAGCTTTATCCTTCAATGTTGCCGGAAACAATCTCAATTTTTGAGTTTTTAATAAGTAACCATAAGATCTACAAATAATTTCAAATTCAAAGAGAAAGGTTTCTGATCCTCTTATTGGCATTATGACACAAGTTTGGCACTATGGCATAGGTGTTGCCCTTGATGGCAACTCACTCAAATGGAAAATCATAGCCCAGGCACTTAGAATGGAAGAAAACAAGGTATATGCAGGTTCCTCTTAACAAAGTCGTGTATACACGCAGGATCACCAATCAAAAGGCGCGTATATGTATGCACACACTTTCATGCAAAGAAAAGCACGTACATGTGGGAAAATTTACGTTTGGTCCATGGTATTTAGTCTAACATATTTGAGCCTATGGTTTTGGTCCTTGGTATTGCATCCAAAGTGTTGAATCCAGGTATTGGGTCCCTAGTATTGGTTCTCAATGGTTTTGGACCATGGTTTGAGTAAGGCCTAAGACTATAAAAGGGGAAGGAGATCATTTGGCAAGGGTATCGACAAAAGTGTTGAATATCTTAAGAGGAGCAAGATTTGGAAAACCGGTGATCGGTTTATGTTGCATTGCTGGACTTGAACCAAGGAGGAACCTGAGTACTAAAAGATGGATAAGTTTTATTGATGGATCAAGATTTTAAGGCTTGAATAGTAGTATCATTGTGTGATTCTTGATCTGTTATAATTGGCACATGATTAGCTCTATAAATCTAATAATCTTGGTATAACTGATGTCTGATTAAGTGAAAAGCGGTAAATTATCTTTTATAGATCTGTACACAGGTTCAGTACATCAGAGGCATGTATACACGCAGGTTCAGCAAGGAAAAACAGCGTATACGCTGGTTAGTCTTGAGATAGATGCGTATGTACGCAGGTTTCTCATTTTGAAGTAGCATACGTCTCATGAAATATGCTTTAGCTACTTCTATTTATTGCTGCAGTCTTCTGGGTTCCGAATTGGTGTCTGGTTACTATTACTTTTTTCTGGTTACAACATTTTGAGAAGTGTTTGGTTGATTCTATTTTGGTTTGTACAAAGGAGATTGATTGATGCAGATACACTTGATATTTGATTGATGATATTCATGGATCCAGTCTGAAAATTTATGAAACGTGGTCCCTGGAAGAAGAGAGAAGGTTGTAGCCTTCTGTAGGTCAGCACCTACGTACTAGTACCTCAGCTGGTACAAGAGCTAAGGGGGTTGTAGCTCCCTTCTAGGAGAAGCTGGAGAATGAGAGAAGGTTGTAACCTTCTACAGGTTGTAGCCTACGTACTGGTATAAGACTGCACCAGTACTTAATCATTGTAAAAAGAAGTTTCTAATTGAAAGAAGATAGAGACAAATTGCAACAGGTGGTTTTAACCCACTTTAGGTTTCCACCTTATATCTTTTGTTCTTGTGTGTGACAGTCTACATGATTTTTCTGTTCCTAGTTAATGTTTATATGGTTATGACATCAACATCCGAAGAATAATTAAATTATAAGTTATACGCTAGTTTCCTTAACTAAAGTTGCATATATATGTTGGTTTCACTAACCTAAGTAGCGTATACTAATCTGTGTATGAATTGAAAAATAATTGACCTGATAATACTGGTTCATCCCCCCCTCTCAGTATTATTTCCAACAATTGGTATCAGAGCAGGTCCTTCAGAAGAAGCTTGATTACTTGAAGGAAGATCTATCATCATGAGAAATTACGAAAAGGAGGCATTGAACAGGCCACAAATTTTTGATGGGAGCAACTTCATCTATTGGAAGGTAAGAATCACTTCCTATCTTCAATCTCTTGGTACAGAAGTCTGGGATATCATAGAAACAAGATACACATTTCCATCAGCAACTCCTACAGATACGACTGGTAAGAAGCAGTATGAAATGAATGCCAAGGCTGTCAATACTTTACTAGGAAGTCTATCACAATAAGAATTCGTCAAGGTTATGCAGCTAAAAACCGCAAAAGAAATATGGGACAAGATTGTTCTGAGCTATGAAGGAGATGATCAGGCAAAACGAGCTAAACTACAAACTCTCAGAATTCAATGAAAATCTCAGAATGCACAACGATGAAAGTGTGGCTAACTATTTCCTATCCATAGATGAGATTGTTAATTGTATGAAAAACTTGGGTGAAGAAATAAAAGAAGTTGTTTTGGTTGAAAATTTTCTAAGATCTTCGTCTCCTGAGTTTGATTCAAAAGTTTCTGTCATAGAAGAAAAGCAAAACCTACAGAGCATTACCATGTCATAGTTGCACGGAATCCTAATTGCTTATGAAATGAGAAAAGGTGGACCATCAGACAGGAGAGAAGCTACATTCAAAGCCTCAGGAAAAGGAGATCACAATGAGCCAGGACATATGTCAGAAGAAGAGGAAGAATCAAATTTTGTCAAAAGCCTTCAACGGGGAACTGGAAGATTCAGAGGTAAGTTTCCTTTCAAATGCTTTGCTTGTGGAAGAGTCAGTCACTATGCTGCCAAGTGTCCTCATAAAGATAAAGGTAAGGAACCAGTTAGATGGAACAAAAAATAGAATGTAAGTAAAAAGAGCTATTATACTCATGAAGACAGTGATGGAATTTCAAATAGTGATGAAGATGAACAAGGTAATGATGATAGACTTTTGATGGCATTTGAAGATGATGATTTCTTGGATGCTATAAATGAAGAAGGTCTTTATGAAGAAATTTCTAAACTTAAAATTTGTTTAGAAGAAAAGAATATGATCATAGATACTCTGACATTCCAACTTACTAAAGGAGATAAACACAATGAAGAGTTAAAATGTGAAATTGTGGGACTTAGAAAAGAAATTGAGAAAACATAAGCCCTTAATCTTAGATTTGCTAAAGGATCTGAAACTTTAGAGGAAATTATCAAAGTGTAGCATTCTCCTATAATCAAGATAGGTCTTAGATATTCTGAAGAAGTGTCTCAAGCACAGAAGCAAGCACAGAATCCATCCACCTCCAAAAGTTATCTTGATGTAGAAAGGAAAAATGAATAGGTTGACAATAGACAAAAAAAATATAATGGGGATCACCAAGTAAATCAGGGACAATTTGCTTCAAGAATGAACAAATATCACCAAGGAAATCGGGGGCAATCTACTTCAAGGATGAACAGAAGCTTCAACCAACCACAGGTAAATCATTCCCAATTTGCCTCAAGAATGGATGTCAATAGAAACTACAATCATTTGGTTGGTAGGTTTGATAATTGTAGGAATTTCTTCAATGGCCAATGTTTCTCTTGTCATAACTTTGGTCACAAAGATGCTCAATGTGTTGCCTACAAGACCATCATGCCTAGGAAAGCTCAAAAACAAAGGAGTGTGACTGGGATCATGAAAAGGACCTACAATAAATTTTCTGCTCTTGAAAATGAAATATAATGTTCTATTTGTAACAACTTTGGTCATGAAGAATCTGAATGCAGGAGTAGGTTTTGGCAAACAACTTAGAAGGAGCAAGTTTCATTTAGTCCAAAAACATGGAGAAAGAAAGAACAACAACCAGAAAGATGTGGGATAGCCTTATATGTAGAAGGACAGGAAAATCAATGGTACATCGACAGTGGATGCTCAAAACATATGACAGGTGATAAGGAAAAACTTCAGCCATATAGTGCCTTAGAAAATGAAAAGAAGGTCTCATTTGCAAATGACACCCCAGCATTCATAAAAGGTAAAGGTTCTTTTCGTTTGAAAGAGAAGGTCAAAGCTGGAAATGTTATGTATGTTGATGGCTTAAAGCATAATCTATTGAGTGTCAGTCAAATGTGTGATCAAGGAACTGAGGTAATATTTCGATCAAATGGGTGTATTGTTCATGAGCTTGATACGGGAAAAAAAGTGATCAAAGGCATAAGAACAACAACAATGGTATCTAAGCAAGAATTATGAACACTGGCTATGGCACAGAGGATTGGGGCATCTAAGCTTCTGTCAGATAAGGAAAGCATGCAAACATCATGCGGTTCGTGATCTTCCTGACATTAGAATTCCAGACAACACAATATGAAAATCATGTCAGTTTGGTAAACAAACCAGAACTAATTTCCCTGAAAAGGAAGGATCAGCTAGCAGGCCACTTGAACTTCTCCATACTGATATATGTGGTCCAACTAGGAAGAGGTCACCTCGAGGAGAAGAGTACTTCATATTGTTCATTGACGACTTTTCAAGGATGTGTTGGATAGGACTCATGAAGTATAAATATGAAGCTTTCAAAAAGTTCAAATCATTCAAAGCCTAGGTTGAAAATGAATCAGATCGCAAAATCAAATGCCTCAGGTCTGATCGAGGAGGGGAATTTACCTCAGATGAATTTTTCTATTTTTGTGAAGAACATGGAATAAGAAGGTAATTTTCTACTGCAAGGACTCCTCAGCAAAATGGAGTAGTGGAAAGGATGAACAGAACGGTTCAACAAATGGCTCGTGCTAGGCTTGATGAGTTTGGAACTCCCGCAACCTTCTGGGGTGAAGCTGCATTTGCTGCAGTTACTATTCTCAACAAGACAAATGTCCGGGTAAATAGTACTCAGACTCCTCATGAACTTTGGTATGGTAAGACTCCCACGGTAAAATACTTCAAAATTTTTGGAAGCAAATGCTACATCAAAAGGACTGATGAAAACCTTAGCAGATTTGAACCTAGAGCAGACAAAGGCATTCTCCTTGGTTACTCTCCCCACAGCAAAGCATATGTGTTTTTTTTTTTTGTAAATTAGTCTAATTCTATTATAGTACAAAAAACTTCAGAAACTTACAACGAGGCGCACCTCAGATATAACCATCCTACAGAGATGGATTTTGCACATTGATGTCCTTATCTAGCCAAGCATTTATCCTACCCTAGGTTTGGGAGACTTGCCTGCTGTTACAAAACTCTGACCAGTGAAGAGAAGAACCTAGAGACCCATACATATTCCCGATTACAGACTTCTTAACCAAAAACCCAAAACCCCATGAATGACTCAAAAAGCATATTTCCTGACTAGATATTCCGCCCTTGAAGCCGCAAAAAGAAGCATATTATAAGAACTATGGTTATTCTGCCGAGGACTGAGCAGAGCATCAACCTTACACAGAGAGAGAGCACTGAAAAGACGCAGATCTTGAGCCAACAGATAAACAAAAAGACTATGCCATACCCTACGCCCGGTAGTCCTGAGAACTGGCTCAATCGTCCATAGAGGTGGATGGCACCTCTTCCACCACTCTGCAAGCATACGGGTCCGGCTCACTTGAGTCTGTATGAGGCTCATCGTCTTCCGCTGGAGCGCTTGGACCTGCCACGGCTCCCGCTGATGCCTCTGCCAAGTTGCGCTGACCCTGCTTTGGAGCAGGAGGATGAATTGCTGGACAGACCCTCTGGGCAGGAGATAGGGTTGGTTGATCTAAGACTGGGGCCAAAGGCCTGTCTTCCTCTGCAGTTAGCAATCGAACCCCGTGCTCTCATTTCTCAATTTTAACATACACATAGCGTGTCGGAGTCCAGAAGGCAGGGGAAGCTAAACCTGGTTGAAGGATGGGAGATGTGATTACATACCGGGGCTTGAGCTTTCCCTTGTCTTCTGCCTCATCTACGTCGAGCACTGTTAGCATCGTCTGAAAACGAATCAGAGGATCGAGGTGGGATGGCTCGTCCTCTTGCCCCTCCACGAGACCCGCCACGACGGCTACTGAGGAAGCCTCTCCCAAGGCATTGCAGACCAGGGTGGACACGGAGGAGGCTAAAGTAGCAAGGAATTTACTGAGTATTATGAGGCTGGTTAACAGAAGGCGCAGAGGCACGGAAAGGCCAAAGAGCTACAGGAGGAACAGGTAATTGCAGGGGGAAATCACCTAGACAGACCTGGAAAAACTGGAGAGCAGGCCAAGGAATGGCGAGCCAACAGCAGCTAAAGGCTAGTGCATAAATAAGGGAGGGAAACGTAGGGAGCCAGCTTGTCTCTTTTCCGCGCCTGCCTCTCTGCACATAACACAGCACAGAAGTCCAGAGCCGAATGTGAACCATAACAATCAGCAAACAATACATTACCGTTCCTGTGTCTCTGTCATTATATTGATATGTCGTGCAGCATGCCATGTGCGACCCAAAGTCATTCATTAGCTTCCCGAAGGGCGGAGTTGCAGACCTCGCGCGAGGATGGATGATCGAAGCGGCTCGAATGCTATGAACGATGATTTTGGATTGAGAGTTAAGGTAGGGCTTTAATGGTTGTGGCGGGCCTGGGCCGCCACTTGCCCAGTGGGAAGCCCGCCCCCATACACCTTTCACTTACTTGCACCCGCAGCCGGGGAGCAAAGCATATGTGTTACAATAAAAGACTTGGAAAAATTGTTGAAAGTATTGATGTAGTGGTTGATGAAGAAGGAAACACTCCTAGGAAAGTAAAATCTGAAGATTTCAAAGATGATGAGGACTATCCTTCAACATCAAATCAGATTCATGATGAAGAATAAACCCATGAGGCACCAGAAGAATAGATAAGGATAGAAGAAAAGACTCCATCCATATATGTCCAGAAGAACCATCCAGAGACTCAAATTTTGGGACAAAAGGAGGCAGGTGTACAAGCAAGAAGAAGTATTTTTGAAGCTTCATGCTATCTATCATTTCTCTCCTCCACTAAACCACAAAATGTAAGAGAAGCATGCAAAGATGAATGTTGGGTCAAGGCCATAGATGAAGAACTTGAGCAGATTGAAAAGAATAACACTTGGGAGTTGGTTCCTAGACCAAAAGACAAGAATGTCATAGGGAAAAAATGGATATTCAAAAACAAGCTGAATGAAAATGGAGAAGTTATTAGGAAGAAGGCCAGACTTGTTTGTAAACGGTATGCTCAACAAGAAGGTATAGACTTTGAAGAAACTTTTTCACCAGTTGCTAGACTTGAGGAAATAAGAATGTTCCTTTCTCTTTCTAGCTTTCAAAAGTTCAAAGTATTTCAAATGGATGTGAAATCTACCTTTTTAAATGGGGACTTAGAGGAAGAAGTGTATATTGAGCAACCAGATGGATTCATCCTTGGAAATGATCCTAAACTTGCATGCAGACTTAAGAAGGAACTCTATGGTCTTAAACAGGCTCCAAGGGCTTGGTATTATCGTTGGGACAAATACCTCCATCAACAAGGTTTTTCAAAAGGATCAACAGATAGAAATCTATATATAAAAATTGATAATGATAAATTGTTAATTCTTGTTGTGTATGTTGATGATATCATCTTTGGCAGCAATGAAGAAGCCATGAGTCAAAACTTGCTTTGGTGATGCAGAAAGAATTTTAAATGTCCTTTCTTGGTGAGCTAACTTATTTCCTTGGGTTACAAATCCAACAAAATAAAGACAATATCTTTTTATCACAAACCAAGTACTTAAAGCAGATCTTGAAGAAATATGGCATGGAAGATTCGAAACTAGTATGTAACCCTATGGTAACAGGATGCAATCTCAGTGCTAATGATGAATCAGCAGTAGTACATAAACCAACCTATAGATCCATGATTGGTAGTTTGCTCTATCTGACAGGTACTCGGCCAGACATCATGCATGCAGTGGGAATAGTTGGAAGGTTTCAGGCAAATCCAAAGGAAGCACATCTTCAGGTAGTTAGGAGGATTTTCAAATATCTTCAAGGAACACAAAACTATGGCTTATGGTATCCTAGAGATGCAGATCTCACACTTCATGCATATATAGATGCAGATTGGGCAGGAAGCGTGGATGATAGAAAAAGCACTAGTGGTGGTGCATTCTTTATGGGTTCCAGATTAGTATCTTGGTTCATCAAGAAATAAAGTGCAATTGCTTTATCTACAGCTGAAGCAGAATATGTGGCTGCTGCATCTCGCTGCACACAACTCCTTTGGATGATGCAAACTTTGCAAGATTTTCAAATCATTTGCACTCCACCTATCTCCATCTTCTGTGATAATACAAGTGCAATTAGTATTTCAAAGAATCCTGTCATGCATTCAAAGAATAATCACATACCTATCAAGTACCATTTTCTCCAGGAACAAGTGCTTGAACAAAAGGTCAAATTGGAGTATGTTCCCTCTAAGGAACAAGTTGCTGATATACTCACCAAACCACTGCCCAGGGAGACATTTGAATACCTCAGACAGAAGCTAGGGGTAGTTGATGCATCATATTGTTGTTGAATCTTGTCTGTTTTAGAGAAAAGTGGTTGTATGCGAGTTTCTAAAGGGGGATCCATGTACATACACAGGTTTATGAAGATACAGTCGCGTATATGTTGAAGAAAACAGTGGGCTAGGCTCAGGATGAAAATAGTCTGATATGGGTCTGACGGAGATCATTTCTCACAGGTTTAGGGGGAGCATATATTCTTCTAATAATGCATTGTTGATAGTATCTTAGAAGATCTTGGTTCAAACTCATAGTGGTTTGGATTTCAAGTGGAACAGGTGTAGAACGAGAACATGGTTGCTGGTCTGAATGATGATTGATAGATGTTTCTGATGATAGTTGTGTCTTGCTTCTCTCTATGTCATGTATTTATTTTCTTATCAAGGTCATGTAACGGCCTATTTTTGTTTCCCCACTATGCCTGGGATGGATAAAGTAATGTTCTTGTTGTTATCATGTGTAAATTCTTGGTGTATCCCCACATGGTTGGGCAGGTGAGTCAATCCCCACTTGGTTGGGATATTGATGTGTGTATGAGTCTTTGGTGGTAGGAAGGTCATCTATATTGTATAAAGTCATGGTTATTTTGTAAAAACATCTTCTTGTAGACCTTGCCTACAGCCAGGGGGAGCTTGGACAACTCTGCAGAGCAAAGAATTCAACATGTATTTAGGGGGAGCATAATGCTTTTCCCTTGATGTCAAAGGGGGAGAATGACTTTCAGTGATTAGGGGTTGCCATCAAGTCCAAAGGGGAAGATTGTTGGCATTATGACACAAGTTTGGCACTATGGCATAGGTGTTGTCCTAGATGGAAACTCACTCAAATGGAAAATCACAGCTCAAGCACTCAAAATGGAAGAAAATAAGGTATACACAGGTTCCTCTTAGCAAAGTCGCGTATACACGCGGGATCACCGATCAAAAGGCGTGTATACCTATGAACGCACTTTCATGCAAAGAAAAGTGCATACATGTGGGAAAATCTATGTTTGGTCTATGGTATTTAGTCCAAGATATTTGAACCTATGGTTTTGGTCCTTGGTATTGCATCCAAAGTGTTGAACCCAAGTATTGGGTCCCTAGTATTGGTTCTCAATGGTTTTGGACCATGGTTTGAGTAAGGCCTAAGACTATAAAAGGGGAAGGAGATCATTTGGCAAGGGTATCGAAAAAAGTGTTGAATATCTTAAGAGGAGCAAGATCTGGAAAACTGGTGATTGGTTTATGTTGCATTGTTGGACCTGAACCAAGGAGGAACTTGAGAGCTAAAAGATGGATAAGTTCTATTGATGGATCAAGATTTTAAGGCTTGAATAGTAGTATCATTGTGTGATTCTTGATCTGTTATAATTGGCGCATGATTAGCTCTATAAATCTGATAATCTTGGTATAAATGATGTCTGATTAAGTGAAAAGCGGTAAATTATCTTTTATAGATCATTACACAGGTTCAACACATCAGAGGCACGTATACATGCAGGTTCAACACAGAAAAACAACATATACACTGGTTAGTCTTGAGATAGATGCGTATGTACGCAGGTTTCTCATTTTGAAGTAGCGTACGTCTCATGAAATATGCTTTAGCTGCTTCTGTTTATTGCTGTAGTGTTCTGGGTTCAGAATTGGTGTCTGGTTACTATTACTATTTTCTAGTTACAACATTCTGAGAAGTGTTTGGTTGATTCTATTTTGGTTTGTATAAAGGAGATTGATTGATGCAGATACACTTGATATTTGATTGATGATATTCATGGATCCAGTCTGAAAATTTATGAAACATGGTCCCTGGAAGAAAAGAGAAGGTTGTAGCCTTCTGTAGGTCAGCACCTATGTACTAGTACCTCAGCTAGTACAAGAGCTAAGGGGGTTGTAGCTCCCTTCCAGGAGAAGCTCGAGAACGAGAGAAGGTTGTAGCCTTCTGCAGGTTGCAGCCTGCGTACTAGTATAAGACTACACCAGTATAGAATCATTGTAAAAAGAAGTTTCTAATTGAAAGAAGATAGAGACAAATTGCAACAGGTGGTTTTCACCCACTTTGGGTTTCCACCTTATATCTTGTGTTCTTGTGTGTGACTGTCTGCATGATTTTTTTGTTCCTAGTTAATGTTTATATGGTTCTCACATCAGCATCTGAAGAATAATTAAATTATAAGTTATACGCTAATTTCCTTAACTGAAGTTGCGTATATACACTAGTTTCACTAACCTAAGTAGCATATATTAATCTGTGTATGAATTGAAAAATAATTGACCCGATAATACTGATTCACCCCTCCTCTCAGTATTATTTCCAACACCTCTAACCTTAAACCATGAAATTTTGGAAGAAAAGATGGAGGGATGTTCTTCATGTGCACATTAACATCGATATCTTGAATGGGAAATCTGAGAGGATATTCCCCATTCGCATCATATCCATCCATTTCTTCTCCATTCTTTTCCATCTTCTTCTTCTACCTACAAAAGTGAATGGTGATGTGGCTCTTACTGCACCACATGATCAAATGGGGGGGTGGCTTGGTGTTGGACATTTTTTGTTTTTTTGTTTTGTTTTGTTTTTTTTTTTTTTTATGATTGAATGAAAACACTAATGCAATTCACTTTTCTATTTTTGAAATGAAATATACCTAATGAAAAAAAAAAAGTAAAAAGAAATGAATCAACTAGGGAAGAAAAAATTGCATACTTTGACACCTCCCTGGCGACGGTGCCAAAAAGTGATGAGCCTCGGTATTGAAACAAGAATGGTCCAACTCCCAAGGCTACTGACTTTAATTATCAACCCAAGGTTCGTACAAACTTAAGAGGTATCATCACTATATGTGTAGCATATAATGTGTCCTTCCTTTGCTGTCATGATGTAATGGAGTGCATGAATTGAAGTCAAATCCTAAACTAAGTGCAGAAAATGAAATGTTTGAAATGGAACCTTGAGCTATTGTAAGAAAGAAAGTACAAGGAAAGAGATTGAAATCAAATGCTAAAACACACCATTTTCTAAGTAACTGCTAAGAGGCTTTGCTTCATGTATGCAATCCTACTATCCTAAGCATGCAGATTCAAACCATCAAACCTTCTACTATTATGCATATAAATGAATAAAATAAATCTGTTTTTCTTTTTTTCTTTTTTCATGTGAGAGTGTGAAATATAATCTATTTTGGTGATGTGGGTGGTCGCTTGGAGATGATGGTGGATTGTTGGAAGGCTTTGGATACCCTTAGGTGGCCTTGTGTGGCTTCTTGGAGGTTTTCCCTCAATTCGACCTCAAAATAGACCACTACAGGGAAAACCTACAGGATGTACTAAAAACCTATAGAATACCCTAAAAACCTACAGGATACATTTGAGAGAAAAATTATGGATGTTGAAGGTGATGTAAACATTAGGGAAGGTGGTTGGTGGATGGAATGAATCAAAGGAGTGCCTACGAACACTTCAGAACTCAAAACAAAAATTGGGAGATGGATGGATTTGCTCAAAAATCTTGGAGAAGTTTCCTTGTGAAATGATGAAATTGGTGAGGGTTTAATGACCAAGAAAATAAAATCCAAATTGGATGGGACAATTTTTTTTATTAGCCAGGCTATCTTAGGTCCCTATTCCAAGTGGAATAACTCAAAAATACCTTTGTTAACCCATGTACAAAAAATAAAAAACATTACTAGTCGAAAATCTAGAAATTCGAGAACTAGTGAGCTAGTAAATCTAAAAACTGCCTAGCCAAATCAAGTGCAAATGCAATGGGGTAATTTTTGTTATGAACTAGAACTTTTTTTTGATCTAATGCAAGTGGAACTAACTAGATTGAAGCTTGTTAGCATTTTCTAAAAAATAGCAGAAATTTATTGTTCTTTACTAAAAAGAAGGTCCAACAATCTAGATTTGGGAATAAGAAGACTAATCCAAGAAACTCGATGATTACTATGAACTTCCAAATCTTTTCCAAGGATGAAAGAGTGATTTTTATCCTGCAAAAGAACTTACATCAACCATTTAACTCAATCCTACAACAAGAAATCATTAATACTAAATGGAGAAATAGAAAGAAATAAAAACAAGAGATGCATGTGAATAAGAAGTGAAAAGAATGAAAGAAAATGACACAAAAGGGCTCAGAGGCTCCTGGGATGTCCAAGCCCAAGGAAACTCAGAGACCTATGGAGGAGAACAAAATTTAGAAGCTGAACATGACTCCAATCTTCATTATTTTCATTAATAGAATTACATCCCTGCAAGAAAATAAAATGGACCTGCAAAAATACGAGTTTTGTCCATAAGAATGCTAATGAAAATCTCTCCCTAGAGGAAAATTTGACTTGGTACTTATAAAAAATGATTAGGAATAATTCCCCATGAATGGAGGAAGATTTCCCCACCAAAATCCCTTGATCAGTGGATCTGGTCCCTTGATTAGTGGAACACATTTCTAGATTTTCTCAATCCTTGGAGTTACACAATTTGTGCCACAATTACATAATATCTTGTTGACTTATTATTTATTATTGATCTTCCTGTAGTAGGGAACAAGTCCCTAAATTATCGCCTACTCCAAATATTCATAATTTTCCTAATATGCTCATAATATTCCACAAAAATAAATAATATTACACACGAATATCCAATTATTCATAAACCTTCCCAATGAATATATTAAAGTTAAAAAGAAGTTATCTAATGTAGAAAGAGAGGTTCAATGTGCTGGAGGATAGTCATAGGCCTTAAATTATTGCTTGATATAGAGGTGTGAGCTTTAATTTATGTCTAATTTAGAGGCCCATCATATGGAACAATCAAGAATAATTTAAAAAGGCGGTATATAAGTAGTACACGGAAGTGGGTGGGATAACTAGTCAATAATTTCAATTCATGCCAATTTCAAGCCTAAGATTCTTTGCATTTGGTGGAAGAAAGGTTTGTTAGTGTGAATTTACCATGACAAGCCACTAACCCTATTCAAGTTCATCATAAGGATAAATGGTCCTATGCATATCAAGCTTGAACTATTTTATTGTTTATTCAGAGTCTTTTGGGAGAACCAAATAATGAATCTCCTCTTAATAGCCATGCAGAAACAATCGAAGAATCAAGAAGAATTTAGAAGGCAGTACAAAAGTAGTACAATGAAGTGGGTGGGATAACTGGTCAGTAATTCTAATTCATGTTATTTTCAAGCCTGAGATTCTTTTCATTTGGTGTAATCAAATTGTGTTAGGTGCTAGTTCTACAATTTTTTGAAAACCATAGATTTACAAGTGTTTAAGAAAGAATATAGAAATATCAGTGCTTGACCTTGATGCTCGAATCTGCCAGCTCCTGTGGATCCTTGAAGGAGTCTTCACATGAAATGGAATGCCAAATCAAATGTAGGGAGGGGCCACCAAGAAACACTCGGGGCTTGCAAGAATTAAATGTAGGGAGGAGCCACCGAGAAACACTAAAGGGAATGATGAATCAAATGTAGGGAGGAGGCACCAAGAAACCCTTAAGTCTACAAGAATCAAATGTAGGGATAATCCACTAAGAAACACTCAAATGGAATGTTGAATCAAATGTAGGGAGGAGCCACTGAGAAACCCTCAAGTATAAAAGAATTGAATGTAGGGAGGATCCACCGAGAAAGCCCCAGGTGTGCAATGATCAAATGTAGGGAGCAGAGCCACCAAGAAACCCTCAGGTCTGGAAGAATCAAATGTAGGGAGTGGAGCCACCAAGAAATACTCATTGTCTATATATCTCTAATCTATCTAATGACATGTCAAAACCATATATTGAGACGAGCTAAGGATTAATATAATAATATAATAATATAATATTAATATAATATGCGTTTTGATTTAATAATATATTTTATAATGTAATTGTTCATTTAAAAAGAACAAAATATTATTAAAAAAATCAACAACTATGTGATAGAAAATAGTGATTAATTAAATTAATTAATTATCAATTTACACTAATGGTAACCTTTAAAAAAAAATCATGTAATGTGAATTAGTAGAGGTAGAATTTAGTTGATAATTTTATGAATTGTTATAGGACACTACAAGGAAAATACCTTTTAGTGGAGGTTATAACGGAGGCTTTTAGTGTTATAAAATAAAATAAAAAATTGTCGATTTTTTTTTTATTTGTGACAGCAGATGTTTTAGTAGAGGTTATAACGAAACTTCATCACAACTGAAACAATCTAGGCAGACGAAGGTTTTAGCAAATATTTTTCTAATGGTTCACTTCATGGAACAAGTAGCATCAATGTGCTACATGTATAAAATCATCAGGGCTGCATACATAACTAAAAGCATTGAGGTGTTGAACGCAGAGAATACCAGTTCCTGAAATGTATACTACATTGGTCCATATATATCAAAAAACACCCTGGGGCATTCTTTTAAGGAACGACACCAGGGTAGGAAAAAAAATATTGTAGACCTGGTGCTTTTATTTAGAATCGCACCGCTGCTACCTATGATTTGCATAAATGCACCGATTTGTTAAGGATATAAAAGAGTTGATGTTAATTTTAATAATGCATCAAGGCTGGAAATAATATTTAGTAGGACAGGGGCATTAGTTCTATGAAAGAACTAGTTCTTTAATAATTACAATGCACCGGGGTGTTAATTGCAAAAAATATTGTTGCTTTAAGAAATAAACGCCCTAATATTGTAATTTTTTGAGAAGGCATTGGTTATGCAAAAAACATGCCATCACGTTGCTTTTATATAAAATAATAGAGTAGTATGTGTTTATGTTATGGATGCACCGATTTTTTGTATGAGATTTTCTCTTTTTTGGAAACATCGACTTGTGACTATACAATTATTGTAATTTTTAAAATCCATTATTCATCGAAAAATCGACATACATATTATAACAATATTCATATAAATTAAAATTTGAATAGTGAATTTGTATATGATGTTTGGAATAATTTGTTATATTATCATATTTCACATCTCTTCATTATAATATTTTATCATCCATATATTTAATCAATGGTGTAACGTTTCACAACAACATTGGATAATATAATAAAATAAATTAAAATGTATTTTATTATATATACATAAGGGGTTCTTTGTCATACAAAATGGGATTGTTATTGGTAACCCTTTGCCTTTCAATTAGGACACTGTCCATTACATTAAACAAAATGTTTGATTTTCACAAACAATTATTTCAAAAAATACAACATATTGCAATGATATCCAAATAGATCATCATTCTTCATTGGAACTATTTTCAGTGTTCAAACTACTTCCATGACTTGGTTTATTTGGATGAATGCTTTTTTGATTGCATTGATTGTTTTCACCTTCTTGATATTGTTCCACTGCAAACATAAAAATAAAGTGTAATGAATGTATCTGCATTTGTGAGAAAAATGAAAATCGAAATAAATAATAGAAATCAATGTAAATCGAATAGCAATGTACTATAGCAAGAAGTGACTCATAAATTGTACACATTGTTTCAAAACCAAGTCTCATGCCTTGTTGCAACAAGTCTTTTGCTGGCATAGTTCTATACTTTCTTTCTTGCATGATTTAAACCCCATTATAAATCATAGATTTAATATAAAGGATTTTTTTGTTCTATTAATTATAAACTCATAGAAGTAAAACAACATAGATACTTACAAATTCCATAATTAATTTTTGATATGCCAACATATACTCACAACCCATATTTAACTGAATGTCAAACGATACTTCAGATGGCTCTTCTTTGTATGTTAGCACCTATTTGAAGACACGCAAGGATGGTTGTTGTAAAACAACTTAAAATATACAAAAATGAAACCTAGAGTTGTTATAAGGAAATATTAGCAATTAATCAAAAACTTTGATATCAATCATATCCTTCCTTGTCGTCCTATTTTATGTGTTGAATGAGTTCTATTTTGTTTTATTTTCTACAAGAAAATAGTTAAAAATTAATATTTAATGCTAAATTATTTAGCTATGAGCACAGTGTCAATCATGATTAAATACATTTGAAGCAAGTTGTTATTGAGATGGGTCCTCCTATGATGCAATTATGTCCATTTCTTTGACCATCTCCTTGTACACTTTTTTGGACATTCCTACTAGCATGTTTCGCATATCATCTCATTGATCATTTGGGATTTTCATAATTTTCTTGAAAAAATTAATAAACTATTTTTATATTGATATATGAAAACTAAATATAACAAAATTGATATTAATAAATGCATGGTTTGTTGCAATATATACATATAATTCTAGAAATTATTTTAATTAGGAATATTACCTTTTGAATGATTCTTTTTTGTTATTGTATGTTTTTACTATTGCAATTTTGACATGTCTCATTCACCATTGCTCTAGAACACTTCATTTAGTTTAGATATAATTTGGTTCTTGGAATCATTGGATTGACTTTTGTATTGTAAGTGGAAAGTACATCTATACATTCGCTCCACTATATCCCCCATAATTTTGTAAAAAAATTCCCCCCTTTCATTAACCTCCAACACCGCTCCAAATGAGTCAAGAACCAATTCATCATCATTTACATGTTCTATAATTTTTCTTTTCTTGTAACAACATTGATATTTTCCTTTGTTGTTGCTCCCTATAGAACATTAAACATATATGGGTTAATAAATTGTTGAAACATGTTATATAATATTCTTAAGTATATCATTAATGAAAATTGAAAAAAAAAAAGCATATTGAATAATATTTTTTTATTCGCTTGGTTCATCCTTCTGCAATTTTTCTATCAAGATTTTACACTCTTCTGCACTTATACTAGAAATAATCTTATCGACCTTCTTCATTTTGTGGCTCCGCATGACACACACTAACCAATACGTAATAGTTAAACTTACATATAGTTCAAAAATATTAATTTTGTAAAGAATTTACAAATAACTTTGCTTTTTTGTTTTTTCGATGTGTTATCATTGGATTGATCGATATTTTTATTAGTTGACACCACCTCAAGAATCTTTTATCAATATAAAACCTATACCATCCAATACATAAGTTAGTAAATATATTTTAATATACATAAATCAAATAATTTTTAGCCAAAAAGAGCTCTGGTAATTGGTGTATTTATTTGAATCAACACATAGGTGCATTTAAGCAATAAAACACACTAGGTGTTTAATTATTTAACACCATCAATGATTTTTTTTTATAATAATTTTCAATTATGACAATGTGATTTGTAATGATAAACGTAACGTAATGACTTAATGGTGATATTTGGAAGAGACGTGTCGGTACGTTATATTACACCAGGAGCACCAGTGAATGGACTGGACAAAACCGATAGGGTTATAGTGCATAGGTGCATTGTAATACACAGGGCACACCAGTCTATTATATTACATTAGCGCACCATGAAACATATGTCGCCTTTAAAAAATTTGAACAACGCCGACAGGGTTTGGATCTAATTCAATAAGTGATCCCCCTAATTTTCATGTCAAACATCCTATATATAGTAAAACAACATAAACTTTGAAACTGGAACTGATACTATTATCTGTTTCATAGAGATAGCAAAAAAGTGACTCAATTTTGAAAAGGGGCGATATAGAACACATATTTTTTATGGAGCATAGTTTTTGGCACTTTAAATAACCGAAACGATTAACTGTTTTGTAGAGGTAGCAAAAAAGTGACCCGGTTTTGAAAAGTGGTGATGCAGAATACACTTCTTTTTTTTCGAAGCATATTTTTGACACTTTAAAGGTTATTATGTCTATTTTTTTTTGAAATCATGATTACTTAACAAATTTGAAGTTTTTTTTTTTTAAATTTTTGATTATTTAAAAAAGAAAATATTATATAGGCAAAAAATCTCATCAAACATAAAGAATGGAAAAAAAATTAAAAACAACTAGATAGAAAACAATAGAAATTAACAAAAAAAGACTAAATTAGATTAAAACATTTAAAAAAATTAAAAAACAAATATACTCAATTAAACCAAGGAAAATCAAAACAATTAAATTTATATATACTTATATATTATATATATATATATATTTATATATATGAAATTTAAAATTAAAAACAATATATATATATTAATAAAAAACATTTTTAAATTAAAACCCAATATCTTTTTGATTAAAAAAATTAAATTTTTATTAACCTTATATTTTTTTAAATTTATAAACAATATATGTGATGATTTTTTAGAAAGAAAATAATGTTTAATTTTATCATAAATACATATTTTTTATTAAAAAAAATGTGGTGCGAGCATATTTTATATTTTTTTTAAACAAACATTTCATTTTCATTTTTGTGGCTTTTTTTTAAAACTCAAATATATATTATATTATGAAAAAATAAGTACATATATTTATACACATTTTTTTTAGTTTTTCTTTTCAAATAAACTTAAACATTTTAATTTAATTTTTTTTTTTTTTTTTTAAATTGACTTACACCTCAACCTCTCGGTCGCTCGTGGTGGCGCGGCTAAGCGGCGCCAGGTTGACTGCTAGAATTGACGACCCATCGCCACTGGGCCACCTGTGTTGGTGCGGCCCTGGGCAGAGGGGATGCATGTAGCCTCCTCTGCCCAAGGCCACGCCACCATGGGTAATTGGGCGACAACGAGTTGATTCTAGGAATCAACCCACTGCTGCCCAACCGCCTGTGGTGTCACGACCCTGGGTGGAGGAGGCTAAATGCAGCCCCTATGTCTAAGGATGCACCACCACGGGTGGCTAGGAGGTGGAGGCCGTGAGTCCAATTAAAAAAAACAAAAAACACTGTATTTAAATATTGTTTAATATTTTTTTTTAAGTTTATT